>JAOBRD020870794.1:0-12898 GCA_027575215.2 Hydrozoanthus sils | reverse complement strand
GTGCCCATAACCTTTCGTTTTTTGTTTTCTTATCTAAAAGTACTTATCTTAAAATGAACATTTCCGAAAAAAAATTTTGATTTGAAACAAATGCAAATTTTTTACGAAACTTTTAAATCTACATTTCTTTGATCAAACCTTGTCGCTGATCATAAGGATGACAGGCTCACTGTGACGTAAATTAAGGAATTTGTTTCACCATCGCATCAAAATAAAACGAATTCTGTCAGAGAAGGAAAGTTTTAAAGAAATAGATAGCAAAAATAAAGCTGCAATACAACTTTCTGGCACTTTTACATGCCACTGTTGTTGCTGTACGAGGAGCAGTATTCCTTAATCTACGTCACCTTGACTCGGCATTTGATGTACCAAAATGGCATTAAGTATTTTATAACTTTTAAAAGCAATTCGATGGCACATGAAAAATAAAGTGAAAGGATTTGTCCATTGTGGAAATAAACAATAAATCGATACTAAGGCGTGTTTTAAACGTTGTATTTCACATGTGCTGAATCTAATGTAAGTGAGCTAGAACAATAGAAACTGCCCATTAGCATTAGATTCGGCACCTGTGAAAACAGGCCTTATTCCATTGTCTCACGATTTCGATCACAATAAGATGACCGAAAGAGTGAGACAATCGAATAAGTATTGCTTTATTGCATGAAAATAATTTACTTATTTCACATCTTTTCCCAGTCCAACCAGCGGTGCAGTTACAGTGGAAGTCGTGCACGAGGTCTGTGCAATTGGCACCGTTTTTGCATGTGTCATTGAAACAGTCGTTAATATCTGAAACACAAAAATGTCAGTTTAACAAATATACTTGTGTGTTGGCATGTTTGTACATGATATACGTAGGCAATTGCTTTGTATGTATGTTTGTATAGGTTTGCTACAATGTACTATATTGCCAGACAGAAGCTTGCGATCTAATTGGCTCTTGAGAGGGCCAGAGTATCTTGAAACGCCCGCGGGCGTCACAAACTATTTTTCAGCGCTCTACTATTCAAAGTCATTTAAATATTATGATGAGCAGCCCTAGGAAATTGTCAATTATGCAAATGAGACACATATAAAGGAATACGTGGTCTTTGAGCGGCACTTCTTACAAATTGCAGGGACGTCGGAGGGAGTTGCCAATCCTTCCATCCACACACACGAGCAAGCGGGACTCACACCAAAAAGCCTCTCTGGCTTAATGGGCCTTGCCCCAGGTCAGAGTGGCTTTCTCCATACCTCATTTTAAATAACAATGATTAAGTTGGAATATTATACTATACCTCGTTTTCCTTTTAAATTTCTAGTTTTCGAAACTCGAAACACTATAAGAAAATCCTTATTGGCCTCATTAGCTCGGTCGCTTGGCACTGGGAAATCTCACTTCTCGGTTGTGTTGTGTGGTTCTAGCTACGCTCGATCCGTACATTAAGCCCTCGGTCTGAGATTTCCAGATAACGACCGAGCGATCCGTTATATAGTGTTATTTAGTATTTACCAAAGCAACCAATATCCATTTTTGCGTGCTCTGATTAGCTCCCGTATCTCGCAATATCCATGACTATTAGTTGATTTTGAGGCGGTAGTCAAAATGGCGTCGCGTTATCCGTTAGTTATAGACGAGGAAATGATTGCTTTAAACAAAGAACCATTCCAGAAAACACGAAGAAGACAACAAGATTTGGTTTTTTGGTGTTAATGGTTAGGATAAAATTTTTTCTTTCAAAATCTGCTTAAAATCCACGACATTTATGTTCTTCAAAAACCCTGAAGAATGTAAACAAAACTCAAATGTACACGAAGCGCGCGTGCTAGAAATAGAAAAAAACTTAAATTTTGTCCTTTCTTTGAAAAATGAAGTGCATTTTATCCCTATCTTCTGGCAAACACTAAAACAACTATCTCCCTCAGGGTCGGTGTCTAGCTCTAGATAGATACCTCGACGCTTCGTGTCTCGGTATATATCCACCGCTTTTCACCTCCCCTTCTGGGGAAAGTTGTTAAGTATCACGCAATAGATTTCATGAACCGAACAAAACCAACATATATATGGTTAGTATACTATCAAAATCAAAATCATTTCAAACCAAAACTTACTGATATCGCAGTTTTTTCCTTCCCAGCCTTTGGGACAAGTACAGTTGTAATCATCAACCTTATCCCAGCAGGTTGCGTAGTTCTTACAGGGATGCTCTGCGCAATCGTCGATATCTATGTATATTTTTAGAAAGGATATAGTTAAAAATACTCCCGTCAAGTCAGTAGATTTGATACATGTCAATTGGAAAAGATAGTACTCCAAAGCTGTTGTGATACTGCGCAGCTAACAGATGGATTTCAGTAGATATGTTTATAAATTACAAACGGTCATCACTAGATTAAGGAAGCTTTGCACAATAAAAAGGAATCTCTCCAAATAATCTTTTATCATGTGTTTTGTATTTTCTATACCTTTTTTTTTGCATATTTATAAATATTTTAATCTTTTGATCACATCGCTCAATATTTAAAAACACCCGTTTAACTATCTAACAAGTTGTGTCGTTTGTTAATCTATTACAATTTAAATATCGTAGAGCAATATCCCTATATATAGTGGCAGTTTGATTCGATTAGTTAACGAACTGTTTTCAGACTGCCAGTATCGTCTGTTCTTTTTTTCTTTTCTTAATTCAAAATCAATAAGTATGATACAAATAAAATATATTGTTGTTGTTGTTGTTATTGTTGTTGTATAAAATCCTTTTCGCACAACAACCAAGAGCTCGAGTGAGAAGATAATCTTAATTAAAATTCTTTGTCATAGCTTACTTATTTGACACCGTTTTCCAGTCCACCCGGCTTTGCAACTACAATTGAAACCATCAAAAAGGTCTGTGCAGATACCGCCATTGCTACACGTGTCGTTGAAGCAGTCATTAATGTCTTAAAGAAAAATGAATAAATACTTTTAACCTTATTTTGATCTTTTTAGCATAATTTATATTACCGATTAACAAGGAAGGGGTGTGACCGCGCCTAGCTTACCCTGCCTTATGAGGGCCAGCCCGTTGAGTTTGGTAGTTGCAGCAGCTGTAGCTCTGTCAAATTGGATACAAATTAAAGTCTGGCTGAAACGGGGTCTGAGTTTCAAAGGACCTGTGCATTCAGGGTCAGGCTTTTTTCATCCATTGTAAGATTGTTTTCATGTAACGTGTCAGATATATTTATCAAAACCTTAGCAAAACTGAGCTTTTGTAATTACAGAGAAGGTCGCTTTCACGAAACCCATCTCCCTCTCAACCCTCTGCATCCCATTCCTCTCCGCCTCCATCCCTCTCAACCTCCATAACTCTCCATATTCAAACCTCTCTATCTTCATCCATCTCCATCTCTATCCCTTTCCCCTCCATCCATCTCCACCTTCATCCCCCTTCACCTCCACCCCTCGACACTTTCTTCATCTCCATCCCTCGCAAACTCCATCCCTCTCCGTCTCCTTTCATTTCCACCTTTATCCCCTACATCTCTATCTCTCTTCACTTGCAACCCCTTCCACTTTCATCCCTCTCCACCGTTTAATCCCTTTCACCTCCATCCCTCTCTACCTCCATCCCTCTCCACCTTTATCCCTCTCCACCTCCATCCCTCTTCACTTTCATCCCTCTCCACCTCCATCCCTCTTCACTTTCATCCCTCTCCACCTCCATCCCTCTCCACCTTCGACCCCTTTCACCTCCATCCCTCTCCACCTTCATCCCTCTCCACCTTCATCTCTTTCCACCTCCATCCCTCTCCACCTTCGACCCCTTTCACCTCTATCCCTTTCCATCCAACCCTCTCCACCTTGCATCCCTCTCCACCTCCATCCCTCTCCACCTCCATCCCTTTCCACCTTCGACCCCTTTCACCTCCATCCCTCTCCTCCTTCATCCCTTTCCACCTCCATCCCTCTCCACCTTCGACCCCTTTCACCTCCATCCCTTTCCATCCATCCCTCTCCACCTTCATCCCTCTCCACCTAACTCACTTACAAAGATTGGCATGGTTCTGACTTACCAACTTTTTTTCAGTTTAACTGACCTAAACAAAATGAATGAAAAACTTACTTTCTGTACACTGTTCGCCTGTCCACCCCGCATCACAAACACACACGTAGCTATTCAGATGGTAGGTACACGTTCCGCCATTCATACAGGGCTTTGGTGCGCATTCATCATTCACTAAAAGATAAGACACTTTACCTTATATTTAGAAAATTATAACACTTTGTCCTATAACCGAAGAAAGTTGAAATTCGATTGTTCAGTAGTAATGAAACTCAAATGTTACTTTAAGTGCGGACAATTGCTCAAGCGTGGATCGGTAGCAACACTGTCGCTTCCCAGAGTGTTTAAAAAATTTCTAAGGTCTACTGCACTGCTTCTTTAATTATGTATAGGTAGTCGCATGGGACCAAGTATTTCAACTGAATTGGAACGGTTTCATAACACCCTGAAGAAGACCATTAAAAATGGTCAGAAAATAGGTGGAAAGAAAGAAACGAGTCCTCATGCATTTGGCAGCTCAAAAACGACAAACATAACTTCAAAATCAAATGGGGAATCATCAAGCAATTATCCGCAAGCTCTGCTGAAACTATTATGTAAAACCCTCCGTTATATTCGAACCGGATAAACGTTATCTGTCATTTGCCTGATGATCGCCAAAGCGTGAAATTCAGAATAGCAACAGCTATAAATTCTATATAGTATTGAGCGCTCTTCTCCTTCATGCATGCAAAAACTGTATCAGTTTTTGATCGGATTTTTTACTCTATGTATAAATATATATAATACTAACATACTATGTGTATTACTAGTACACATAGTATATTAGTAGTATATATATTTATTCATAGAGTAAAAAACCCGATCAAAAACTGATGCAGTGTTGGCGTAAATGGGAAGGGCGTTCAATAACTATATAGTTTGGTATGTCTTTGACCGCAGAGTGCTCCAGGCAAGGGCTCTATATGTAAAGAGTGTTCTCTTTCCCTCATCAGAAACAAACTCTTTTCATAAATCAGTGCCAAATTTAGGTCTTCGTAATTGTGCGTTGAAACCAATGGAAATACAAACTGCTTTTGCTAATTGCGAATTATAACTAAGTCAAACATGAAAGCCGTTCTCCCAGTATTGATTCGTGACAAACGCAACATGGTTGATGCATGACATCAGCATTGATCCCTTGACCCCTACGGAGTAGATCAACATCTACATTCTCCTTACATTTACATACAATGTAAAACAAGTTGTTCGATTTTGATATACAAAATTTAATAATCTTAGTTTTGAGTTAAGATGAATTACAAATTTCTTCTATTATTTTTAGAAACGTTTTGGGATTCAAGTCAGTAGAATTTACAAACGTATACTTGCAGTAGGGTTAAAGGACAAGGACAAAGATAATAGACTACGCACTCATGCAGTTTTTAAATGCAGTCATGCGCGCAAAACAAAAAGAATGAAACTGTGCAGTACTCATGTAGTGATGCAGTTATGCGCGTTAGACAAGCAATACAAAAAAGGATTGTTGTCTGTGTTAGGTGTCACTCTGGTATGCCACGCTTCTAATGTTTTTCTGTTTCTAAAACAGCCTTTATCAATAACTGACGCGTTTTCATAATCAATGGTGTGGTTGTAGGACCAGGTGTGATTAGCAATTCTAGAGTCCTTGGCCGCAGTTTTGATGTTTCTCAAATATTCTTTTTTTGGGTATTAAAAGCCCTGCCGGTTTCCCTAATATAACACAACCAACCATTTGCACAAGGAATTTTACGTTGGTCTGCGATTTCATCGAAAGTCGGAACTTCGGAGCTGGGAACTATTGTTGTAGAGTGGTTTGTTTACAACTGTGACATTGTGTTTTTTGAGGACGCGTGTCAAAGGTCAAGTCACTCCTTTAATATAAGGAAGAGAAGTGAAAGACTTGCGTGGCTCGGTTGGTTCAACCATTTTGAAAAACGAACCAACAAGTTTATCCATCAAGAAATTATATTCAAATGAGCATGCATGCAAGATTCATCCTCGATGATGAACTTATAGAACAAAGTGGTAGTTTGAAACTTGCGTATAAAGTTGAAGAAATTGTTGATTCACAAGTTGAAAGCTCAGAAAAAATTCTGAGTCATTGACGGGAATCAAACCCGCAACCCTCTGATTACCTGTCAGATGCTCTACCCACTGAGCTACAGAGACTCACATGGTCATGGGGAGCCGAGTCACTGGTTAAGTTCTTGTCTATTCCCGCTTTACATACGTCTCGCAAACTGCTCGCTCGATATGTCCAATAATATGTTGCTACTTATTTCGATTCTATTATCAAATGGTAGTTTGAGACTTGCATGTAAAGTTCGAGCAAGCAGCTGGTTTGCGAGACGTATGTCAAGCGGGAATAGACAAGAACTTAACCAGTGACTCGGCTCCCCATGTGAGTCTCTGTAGCTCAGTAGGTAAAGCATCTGGCCGGTAATACTGAAGAGGGTTGCGGGTTCCATTCCTGTCAGTGACTCAGGACTTTTCCTGAGCTTTCAACTTGTGAATCAATAATTGCTTAAACTTATAGAAGATTTTGAACACAACTGCGGTGTTGAATATAAAGACGAAAATCACTTGCAGCTGTTTTTATTCTGGATTGTATACAAGCACACTCTCAGCAGCAAAATCAGGCCTCGACATGATTGTGGCTTAGTTGACTTCAGGAGTTCTCTTTAATGATGTTTTGCAAACGTTACATTACATAGTCGCCATCTTGTTCATTCACTAAGTGTCCTGGCCTGCGACGAACCCATGATGCACTGGGTACTCGGACCCAGTCCTAAGCGTTATACACTACATTTCCCCCACGCTAAACTTAGATATGGGCGTTGGGCTGGTTGCCTACGAAATCTAACAGAACGGATAACCCAATGACTATAAAAACAATAAATGTTGGTCCGAGAGAGTTCCCAATTCTATACTATCATAGCTGCTACTGTTGTTTGTGGCCTAAATCGCATCCTGGAAATTTCTCCCCTAGATATGTTGCCGCATCTTTATGTTGTCTGTCACTTCTTCTAACTTGGTCCTCTCTGATTTGGTTTGGTCTACCGTTCTCTGCCTCTTTGCTTGGCGTCTCCCTCCTGGTAATGGCTTCCGTGGAGCCATTCCCCGATCTCGTCCTCCTGACGGTACGGTACTTTCTTAAAGTGTGTTGAGGATCGGGTGATGCAACTTCCGTCTTCTCGCTGCGCTACCACCTGCAAACCCTTCCGGTACTTAACCACTAACGGCCGGCTCTCATACGGTGGTGTTCCTTTGTTGGTTTCTTCTCTCCGGACTAGGACCGAGTCTCCCAGCTGTATATCCGAGGTCTTCACTTGTCTTTTTTCATCTGCATAACTCTTCATATTCATCTTTTTTTCCAAGTCTCTTTGGTTCTTTCAAGTTCTTTGAAGTCCAATTCTCGTGGTACCTTACTTGTAGGGAGTTTGGTGCGAAACTTGCGGTTTGGGAACATGATGTCTGCTGGCGCTGCCTTGGTGGTGCAATGCGGCGTGGCTCGGTATGCCCGAAGGAAGCGGTAAACTTCTTGCCTAAAGTTTGCTCCTCTCAGCTGAGAAATCTGGTATAACTTCTTAAGTATTCTCATGAACTGATCCCCTTCTCCGTTAGCCTGTGGGTTTACCGGTGTTTTGCGCTGATGGTGAAAGCCATTGCACCTGCTGAAGTCGCTGATTTTGCTTCCGTTAAAGGGTGGTCCGTTATCGCTTCCCAACAGAAGAGGTATTCCGAGTGACGCAAACATTCTGTCCAGCTTGGGTACGACCACCCTAGCACTGGTAGCTGAGACAAACTCTACCTGGGCCTATCTGAATTGCTTGCATACCACTACCAGGAGGTATTCTCCGGTGTGTATTGGACCCTAGAAGTCCGCCGCTACCTCTTGCCAGGCTTCCGCGGGTAAACGGGACATGCGCAAAGAATCCTTTTCCTGTGAAACCGTTACTACTTGGCACGGGTGGCAGTACTGTATATGCGCCTCCACCATTCTATCTAATCCCGGGAACCACAGTCTCGAGCGTAGGTACTCCTTGGTCTTGGTAATGCCCTGATGTCCTACATGTGCTAGCTGAAGGACCTTTTCTCTGAGCGACCTTGGTACCACTATTCGAGCTCCTTTTACCACTAGCCCTCCTACGACTGCTAGTTCAGTAAACACCGGGTCATATGACGCTCCTAGAAGATTCTTCTCTTCTCCTATGAAGTAACCGCGTGCTATCACCTTTTACAGCTCCGACAGTTCGGGGTCTGTTTGGGTCTGCTCTTGTAACTCTTGCATTGTTACTGCCTCTGGTACTGACTCTCGCACAACCGCCATGATGTCTTTCTCGAATCCTTCTTGCAGCTTCTTGAGTTCACCTTCCGTCTCCAGCGGACTGCTTTCGTGTTTTGCCGCACATGTTAGTTCTGGGTGCCTTGAGTAATAGTCTGCTTTGTTATTCTCCATTCCAACGTTCTTTCCTGGGACATAGTTCAAATGGAATTTGAATCCTTGCAGCCTTATTATCATTCTTTCCACCCGTAGCGGGGCTGATGCCCGTTGATTTGTGAGCAGTGGCGCCAGCGGCTTGTGGTCTGTGTCAACAGTAAATGCATCTCGTAGGCCGTACAGGTATATCCGGTTTGTAAGTATACCCCATTCTACTGCTTTGGCTTCTTTCTCTAACTGGGAGTATCGTTGTTCCACCTCTGTAAAAGCCCTGGAACGGTATGTTACTGGTCTCCATCTTCTCACCTGTGGGTCCTATTGCTTCAGGGTGACAGCTATTCCGTTGGGCCCAGCATCTGTCTTTAGCTGAGTCTTTCTCTGTGGGTCGAAGTAAGCCATTACTGTTTCTCCTGACAATAAGGCCTTGACTCTCTCAAACGACCTCTGGCATTCGGCTGTCCACTGGAACTCTGCTTGTTTTTTTTTCTTAATAGCTCTAAAAGGTGCTGTTACCTGTGCAAACCCTTTCATGAAGTTGGCGTTTGCTGCCGCAAAAAACAAGAAGGAGCGTACCTCTGCCGCTGATTCTGGAGACCCTGCTTCCTGTAAGGCTGCAACCTTCTCCGGGTCCGGGGCAATACCCTCGCTTGTGAACACTTTTCCAAAGAACTTGACTGCTGTCAGATCGAATCTGTTCTTCCTTGCGCTGAGCGTGAGGCCATTATCTCTCCACAGTTGCAACACGTTTCTGTGTTGTCGCTTCTAAATGGTATTCTATCAGGCCCATGTTCTCCGCTGCCTATCTGCTTAGTAATGCGATATTTCCTTGGCCTCGAACCACGTACACTGTTTCTCGAACTGTTTTGTCTCCTTTTCTCAGCCTGGCTTTGAACTTCCCTAAAAGCGGTAGTACTGGGCCTTTTCCTTCTCCTGAGTACCCTCTCACTTTGACTTTGGTTGCTTCTAATGAATGGGCTGTTTCTCATCCCCTTGTAGTGTTTCTCTGTGATGACTGTGACATCTGCCTGTGTGTCTACGTGTAGTGTGACTGTGTTGCCATTAATTTGTAGATCGACTATTTGGTTGTTTGACTGGTGTGAGTTAATGTGGTATGTGTGGGCTTCACTTTCTTCCTCTTCTTCGGTGTGACGAGCCCCTGCTACCTGGTTTGACTCCACCTTACTGACTCGCTGGTCACCTCGGCGGCTTGTGGCACCGCAAACCCTTGCAAAGTGATTCAATCCTCCACATTTAGATACCGTTTTCCAATAGCAGGGCAGGGCTTTGCCCGGGAAAGTGCTTCGTTACCACACTTTGAGCATATTTGCTCACTCTGGGGCCGTCCTCGATCCTTATTTCTTGAACTGTACCTCCCCGGTTTGGTAACTTTCCTTATCTCTGGTTGTTCTTTGAAGTTATTTGCTTATTGCACTTATCATGGCATTGCCTTCCCTCGCAATCTCATAGAATTTAGCTATTTCTCTTACGTGTTTGACATCCCCATCTTTGCGGATAACTTCGTTTCTCAGCTCTCTATTGTGAGTTTTTACAATAGTAAGAATAACAATAACTTGATCTGATGTTATTGGAAAATCGCAGTGACGCCCTTGTTCTCTGTATTTTGCTTCGAATTCAGAAAATGTACCACTGCCGGCCACTCTGTGCTAACAGCTTGTATAGCTCTGAGTGTTATTTCTACGTGCTTTAAAGTACTTGTCAAGTTCTTGCAAGTCCGTTCCCGGTTCTTCAGGCAGCGTTTCAATGATCTTTTGTAGTTCCTCTGCCCCCACTACAAGCAAGAGATCTAGTTTATCTGGGTTACTCACGTCCATCCATCTGACCGCTGTCTCACATTAGGCCTTCGTCTGGCATTCTTGCTTTATTCTTGTTTTATATCCTCGTCGCCAGTTTAATGATGTTTTGCAAACGTTACATTACATAGTCGCCATCTTGTTCATTCACTAAGTATCCTGGCCTGCGACGAACCCATGATGCACTGGATACTTGGACCCAGTCCTAAGCGTTATATACTACATTCTCGACATAGAAATCAGTGAGCAGCTATTCTTTTGTTTGATAAGAATAAATTCTATAGAAGCAACCAGGCCGAGATTGCTCACAATTAAGAATAAAGTAAAAACACCAGGCTGAAGGTTTGAAATACTGATAAACGAACGGGTATCTTAATTAGCACCTTTAATTGTTCCGGGCAACTAATCCACCGTTTGGAAATATTACGAAATAATGCAATCCAAGAACAATTTGAAGCTGAACTCGCGAAAAAGTTAAACAACGGCCAAGCCTCAGTCGAAAGTTACTGGTTCTTATAAGAAAAGTTACGTGTACAGCAATTTTTGGTGACACCTAGCCGGCTAGCAAACACTATTCTCTCTCAGGGTCGGCATTTCGTTGTCGAAGTGCATTTGATTAATGGATTCAAAGACAAAGAATCGTACAAAGTAGACTTTACTAGTTCTTTAGACTTCTGATATATAGTAGTGAATGAGCACAGAGTCCATGTATATGCGAGAAGAGGGATGAAAGACAAAGTAGAAGGAAGACACTAGATACAATCGCACTTACATTTATATTCGTTGCATGTTTTACCAAACAAGCCAGTGTCGTGTTCAATTCTACGTGCCTCAAAATTTAAGTTGGGCTGTAGTTATATTCAACATCTTCTAAGATATCTAAAATTAATGTTTTCGTGCCTTATGCTTTTTAACCAGGAAAACTCTGCCTAAAGTAAAGTTTTTTCTGAAAAGAGACAAAAGAGAAAGGGAAAGAAGCCAAAACAACACACCCAAAACACCAACGCTTTTTGTTACTTAACAAATTTTGAAAAAATGTTAAAATAGACTCACCGTCAGCATGTTCCACGATTAATGTCAAAATCACTATCCCAATTGCTAAGGCTGCAACCAAAAACAGACACAAAACGACACCAATCCGACCAATAGATTTAGAAGACATGACCTCCTTTTTCTTCTGACTCTATCCCAGAGATGTCCTGTGATGATCCACTTTGCTATATTTGACTTAAATGGCAGGCTACACGCACCCAGGGGATGATCACCCGTATATATTTATATGTGGCAATATTCATACAAAGTCGATTCAAAGCTATTGATGTGTCGTGCTTGTCCTATCGAAAATACGTCTAATTGTCATAGTATTTATCAAATCAACCATATAAATTATTCAAACTGCGTAATTTGCATGATTATGTTTGTAGTACCCTACAGGTATGTATACCAATTCCTGCACGTACTGTAGGTAAAGGGGTCTACAATCATCAAATATTAATTAAGTTGTGTTCAGTTAAAGTCAATTAAGTGTGTACACAATCTAAAAATTTCGAATAGACATAGATAGACAGCATTGTCATCGTTTGCCTTGCTTACGTGCTTCAAAAAATGAGCGTGTGATTATTGAGGCGTGACTTCACTCTATTTTCCTTTTAAGCATCCGGCTACAAGTCGGTGCGTGTTGTGAACAAGGTTATAATTGAGCAAAATACTGCATCATGCAATACAAACTGACTTTACAAAATATGTTATGCAGGCTTCGCACAGGTAGCCTGTGTAGCAAGCGTTTCCGTTCGAGATTTTATTTTTGGGCCGCGCGAAAATTGGGGTGAGAGCAAAAAACGAAAGGAGGGGGTGGGGGAGGGGAGTGAAGGAAACGCTTGCCGTTTGGAAACCGCCAGTTGACACTTCACGCTTTAATGCGGCACACAAGCAGGATCAAAACAAACTTAGTGTGCTTACTTTGCAAACTTTTCACTCATAATTTCATATTAGAAGCACATAATTTGAGATGGAAGTAATTTTGTCTTTTATTGATCTTTACGTCTACAAGAAACATTTAAAGGTTTGTGGGAAAATGCATGTGGCTGATTTGATGCTCCGTCCATGGTAATTTGAACCGCTTGATTATACATATGGTTTGAAATGAGCTTTGAAATCTTATTCCTTCGTGCTTAAGTTTTTTATAAGCGTTTTCACGCTTCAAGTTGATTCTTTAATTTTGGCTTTTGTCTGAATTTTTAGCCCAGCCTATTTAAAAAATAAATCAGTGCTTGTATGGCTTAATAAACCGTTCAAAATTCTACCTGCTATTATCGCCAACGGTTATTCAATTTCCGGCACCGGGTTTTCAATTTCCGGCAACGGGTTTTCAATCCCGGCACCGGTTTCAAAAATTTAAAACCGGCTTCGCATTTCAGCTAGCAGACATCGGTTGTTTTTCAATTTCCGCCATCCCATTTAAACAAAAGCGGGCATTGTTTTTTCGTTTTTTTTTCTGGCACCCCGAAAATTAAAACCGGTAATGTATATTCAATTTGCGGACGCCGACATACACAATCTGCGTGATTCCTCGTTTGTGGACAAGTATTTTTTTTGGG
>JAOBRD020870689.1:0-12901 GCA_027575215.2 Hydrozoanthus sils | reverse complement strand
GCCCGGGCCTGTAGGCCTACAAGCTGGCTACGCCACTGGATGTTTAAATCATCGCGCCAGAAAACAAAAATTGTTGGAAAAATTAAAGCGCTTAGAAAATTCCCGTGTAACGTGTAACGGGAACGAACGCTTATTGCTTTATAACTGTGCTTCCATTGAGACAAATAGACACACACAAGGTAAGGTGAATTGAGGAAGAGAGAAAAACTCTCCGATGAGACTCTCTCCTTATTCTTAATTGTCACCCTAAAAGTGAACAAATCCTTTCTCAAGCCTAGTGGCTCATATTTGCATTGGGCAGCAAATGAGAGTCCTCGGCTTGCCCTGGACAGGACACTAAATTATTGCAGGTTAGCCCCCAGCAGAATTGGTACTCGTTTATACAGCTGAGTAGACTGGATCAAGTCGGGTAAAGTGTCGTACTCAAGGACACAACACAGTGGTCTAACCGGGGCTCGACCTCGCGACCCTAGGGCTAGGAGTCGAACACGCTAACCGCCCGGCAACTGTACTAACTTTGTCATGCAAAAAGTGTATTCTATAGAGAACAAGATGTAACTGGAGGTACCTCTACTTGTTCGATTCAATATCCTCAAAACGCCATTTTCCAACCTGGTAAAGATTTCCCCAGTCGAACAGTTTATAGGCGGCAGTCTCTCTCCAACAAATTTCAGAACGTCTTTGTTGAATGGGTCGAGTACCGGTAACTGACATCCGGGATGTTCTTTCTGTGTCCTTTGAAACTGGTTCAGGGGTACTGCGCATGTCAGGTTTACAGAGAAGGCTTTGGACAGAGAAAAAATGTCACTTGTCAGATATGAATAATAAATGATACGCAAATATGAAATAACAAAACAAACAACGTGCATATTTCATTTATAATAAAACAACGTCATTTCTGACTGAGTTGTCAGAAACATTATTTATAAAACTCCAAGTTCACGTAACACAATTTCCTTCAAAGTATAACATTATTGGTATCAAATAAAACATTCATTAAGTCTCTTTCCATTACATTCAGCAGCTCAAACTTGATAATTCTGTACGTAAATCTAACGCCAAGCAATTAATTCTAATCATTTTTACTGTCTGAATTCCCCGTACGCCGCTATTTCGAAATGTTAACTGCTTTAGCTTGCAGTGCCAGTCTCCACTCTCGATGACTACAATTGCAAAGAACAAGAGGGGATCTGGTGCCTCAACCGAAACACGTCACGTTTCAAAATGGCGGCGCGAAGGAAATTCAAACGTGAAAACAATCACATTGAATAGTTTTGCTTAAGATTTGTGTACGGATTATGGACACGGACTTTATAAAAGTTTTTTTTTAGTCCAATAACGTTACACAGTAGAGGACTCCTTTAACACGCGGGAAATTGTGCTAGATGAAACTGGGCGTTTATTTATTAACGCATGTTTTGAAAAACAATGACGCAATGACATTGTTTCCTTTTTGAAATGAAATATGGACATTTTTTGCTTGTTATTTCATGTCTGTCAATGTTTCATTACAGAGGAGCACCAGAGGGTACGAAGATGAGCTGGGTACGATTTTATGATAACGCGTGCTGCGCCCCTTCACATCCCTCCATCCCTTTTTGTGTTAAGGAGCTGTGCGCACAATCAGTCCACTTCTGCGCATTTGTCATCCGGCATAATTCAATGTAACATATACTAGTAATAGGCTTTGTCCTGCTCTGCAGTTACCAGTTAGGTAGGCTGCCTTTTCGTCTAAAATCTTATTTTAGCTCATTTTATTACTTTTTGTATAACACTATTACTGTTTAATGTGATTAAAACTTTACACAGTCAAACCACTCTAAGACGGGGATGATCTTGACTGTCCGTGCTGGAGAGATGTCCTTCTTATAGTGACTTAACTGATACACAGTAAATGATCGTGACTGCACGAGGAAACGGCGCGCAGGGGCAAAGATTTGATTTGATTTCCGTTTTATAGAGGTGTCCGTCTTATCTGGGTGTCCGTCTTACCTTGGTGTCCGTCTTATCTGGGTGTCCGTGCTGAGAGGTTCAATTGTAGTGTATACTGTTTCGTCAATTTCTTTACATTAATTTTTTTCCTTTATTAACAAAAACACACAGGTTAATTAACAAGCTTGTTAATCAACAAATTGCTTTCCTTAAATTCTACGAAATCGCAATCATTACTTACCACTTAAGAACAGATGAAGGTGTTCGGTTTTCATGAAGAGTACCAAGCCGGATGTCCTAACTGGAATACTGTAGGCATGCTTGAGGAAGCCAATACCACGGCTGTGAGAAGATTTGTCGGAGCTTTTATAGACAAAAGCGGTGCATTCCTTCATTGAGTCGCATTTGCGACCTGCTTCAGTTGCATTTTTGCACCTCTTGAAATAAAGATCACCAGTTGACGGATAATCCATATCTTGCAGCTACAATGAAGTTTGATGAAAACTGTGCCATTAAAATTCATTAAATCTAGTCCATTAACTGTTTTATATATTGATAATTTTTGAACATTTAAATTTTTGAGTATGACTTGCAATTGGCTTGTGATTCACCGACTTTCTCGTGTTTCACTCCGTTCCCGCGAGAGTTTTAACGTCACTATTACGCTATTTGGCAAACGGAAATTGTATTATGTTTATCCGTTTGGAAATATGGAGAGAAAATTTAAACATTTTTTTTTATTGTAGTTCTTATAGATATTAAAAAACAAGCACTTAGCTTTAATTTTAAAACAGAAGAAAGAAGAAATTCCAAAAAATATAACTCATCAGTTTGAGATACCCAGCAGGGCCTGGTTGTATGAGGCCTGGATAAGCTATCCGCTGGATAAAAGCTAATTGTCATCACTAATAAATCAAAGCTTGTTTGACTCTTTGTTGATTTCTATATCCCTAGTTGTTAAGTGAGTAGAAGGCTCCTAAAATAATGGTTTAAGGGGTATCAAACAACTTGTATTAAAGTTTTGATGCTGAAAATAGAAAGCACTTATCCGGCGGATAGCTTATCCAAGCTTCGTACAACCGGGCCCTGATGTGTAGGCGAAAAGGTAAATCTGGTAAAATTAAACTGACCATTTCAAAACAGATGACGGCTGTACATTTTATCACGATGCATTGCGAACCTCACCGCTGAAGAAAACTCAGGGAATTCCAAGGTGGCAGTTGGTAAAACTCTTCCTTGTACTAACAACTTGTGTTTTTTAAACTTGTACAGCTTTTCATCGTACGGTTTCATGGGCAATTCGAGACATTTATGTGCTAGGAATTTTGGGTAACTGTACAGGTGCCAATTCTTGCGTAATCGTGGATTGTTCTCTATTCGTCAACTTAATCGATAGTTAGTAGCAATTAAGGTTCGTTGTTGATATTTTTGCGTTCATCGGCAGAAGTGTCAGTCCGAACAAAACACAATGCAAGTGTTTGAGAAAATGTTTTTTTCTCTTCTTTTTGAAAATCCGATCCAACAAAAGCAATCCCAGTGACAGACTGATACTTTCAAATTCTCGACATTGAACCCAAGTGGTTTGAAAGAAGAGAAGGTTCGTGGCCCACCGATCACTGTATTCAGTTACCATGAAAGCAGGGATAGGGCACGGCTAGAACTTCCCATATATGGAATACACTACTGCAGTCATAGTGAGCGCGGTAACCATTTGCTCCATATGTACATATATATAACCTAAGTTTTTTTCAAGGTAGCCAAAATCTAAGGCAAGCTAGCTGATTTGTACGGTTCCAAACCTTCAGCCTTTGTTTTTGTTTTTGTGTTTTTTTTTGCGATTAACTTCTTTGAACTATGTGCGTGAAGGCAATTTTCACATATGATGTACGCAAATGAAGACTTATCTGAGCTCTATATCTGGACCTACCTTAACGTAACCTTTCAGTTCCGAAGGTTGAGGGACTAAATAACTGGGAAGAGATTGGTTTCTTCTGTGGTCTTCACTCGGCCACTCTTTCTTAGGAGAGAATCAAACATGCAACATAAGCTTACATTTAAATGCTATCACTGCAATACAGTGCATTACTGTCGACGGCGCAGTGGCTGAGCGATCAGCGTGTTTAACTGCTAATCCTAGGGTCACAAGTTCGAGTCCCGGTAAGATCACTGTAATGTGTCCTTGAGCAAGACACTTTACCCGATTTGTTCCAGTGGACTCAGCTGTACAACGAAAACATTCGAAACCCTAATTACTAACAGCCAGATTAGACGGACACCGCTATAAAATGGACACCAAATCTTGATGGTCCCTGTCGTTTCCTCATGCATTTATTATTTAACAGTATATTAAGTCATTATAAGACGGACACCTCTCTAACACGGACAGTTAAGGCCAGTCCCGAAAATGTCCGTCTTAGAGAGGTTGGACTGTGTGTACCAGTTCTGCTGGGGGCTAACCTGCGATGAGTTCGTCATTTAGTGTCCTGTCAAGAGAGAGTCAAAGTCTTTTCTCCGCTTAATACTACAGAAACCGGGGATAAGCGCCAACCTAATGAGCCACTTAGGCTCGAGAAAGGATTTAGGTTGCTCGTACCATCACCACAATTTCCATCTAAAGATTTAAATAAGAAAATTCTTAAAAAAATGGATTTTAGCTAGATCCATTTTTTTAAAAAAAAAAATTATCTAGCTTTGGCATTAACCATTGAGCACTCTAATAATACCGTGGAAGTCATCTTGAAATGTGTAAAGATTTAAATAAGTAACTAGTTTAGTCTGTGTTTTAAGTTTCTAAATAGATTTTAATAATTGTGAGCTTCGTTATACAGATGGAAGCGTTTTTACTTGGGAATGGAAGGCATTGGTATAACTGCACGGATATTTCGGTGCCGAAAATGTTTGAAGCAATATCAAAGATCGATGACAAAATAAAAATAAAAAATAACCGAATCAAACGACTATTTGCATTCTTCAAAGGTTTACCCGGACCTTTGAGGAGCTTGTAAACCAGTAATGTTGACGTCATAACCCAAGATGGCGGCTCCAAGGCTTCTTATATGGAATCATGTGCTCAGTCAGCTGTCATGTGATTCCTTTGGACTACTAACTTTATTTATCGTCGTTACGGTGGGAGTGGTTGCCCCATTATGCTTAATCGCTCTACGGCACTGATCTCGGCGTGAGAGTTGATTTTGTGGAAGGAGGAAAACCGGAGAACCCAGAGAAAAATCTGAAGGTGCGAAACCCAGGATTAGATTCCGGGCCCGCAGAGGTGGGAGGCACGATCGTTAATCAATCGGTCTTCCTGACTCCCGTTCTAAAACTTTCAGGAGTAAACTCTAACTTTCGGTAAGATGTGCTTAGTAGCTTATGCTGTGTTTTAAGCTTCTCTTTATAAATGGTATATTTTGATAGTTGTATAAGTTTCCGTATACGGGTGGAAGCATTTTTACTCAAGAAACTGTTGTTTTCGGTCTTAAGCGTACACATTGAAAAAGGGCTATGTAAAATGGCCTGTTTCGTAAAATCTTTTAAAATAAAAACATTGTAAACTCTTAATTTCAACAAATGAATCGGGTTCCTGTCCTGTGGAATCCAACTTGTAACTTAAAACTTTTACTTCAAAGAAGTAGCACCCGAGACCTCACATTTCATATATTTAAACTTACTTCTTGGTTAGGCATAATTTCTGTAAATTGCGTGACAATTGACTTGGTTGTCGGGCGTATTGAATCTTCAGATATTTTCCAATGCAAGCCTGTTTTGGCCTATTTCAAATAATGAATAAAGTAAACATCATTTTTTTGTCACCTGGCGGAACACACCAAGACTAACTTTTTAAGATTAGCATTGTTTGTTCAAAGAAACTAATTAGTGCATCAGCACTGGCGCAGAGGTCGGGAGAAGCAGGTTGCATAATTGCTAGTCGACCCCCCTGGCTGTTTGTTTTGCTATTGTGTTTAATGCTGTTTGTTTAATGTTTCTCTTGTATCGACTGTTTGTTTGTTGTTGTTATTTGGTTGGCTGGTGTTGGTTTGTTGTTGCTATTGTGTTGACTATTGTTTGTTGTTGCTATTATTTGACTTTTGTTTGTTTGTTTTTGCTATTGTGTTGCCTTGCTGTCGTTGGTTTGTTGCTATTAGTTGGCGGTACGTTGTTTATTTGATGTCGCTATTGCGTTGACTGTTGTTTGTTTGTTGTTGCTATTGCGTTGGCTGTTGTTTTAATTTGTTGTTGCCATGGTGTTGATTGCTGTTTGTTTGTTGTTGCTATTGGGTTGACTGTTGTTTGTTTGTTGTTTTGACTGTGTTGACTATTGTTTATTTGATGTTATTATATTGACTGTTATTTGTTTGTTGTTTCTATTGTGCTCCTTGTTGTTTGCTTGTTTCTCCTAGTGTGTTAGCTGTTATTTGTAATTGTTGTTGCTATTGTGTTCACTGTTGTTTGTTTACTGTTGTTATTGTGTTGACTATTGTTTATTTGTTGTCGTTATTACGTTGACTGTTGTTTGCTTGTTTCTGCTAGTGTTTTAGCTGTTATTTGTAATTGTTGATGTGATTTTATTCACTGTTGTTTGTTTGTTGTTGCTATTGTATTGACTGTTGTTTGGTTTTTGCTGTTGTGTTCACTGTTGTTTGTTTTTTGCTATTATGTTCACCGTTGTTTGCTTGTTTTTCATTTGTGCTCACTGTTAATATTCTTTTTGAACTTAATGTTGTTTGTTGCTGTTGAAGACAATGTACACGCGAATTTCTTTAACTCCAAACATTTGTACCTACCATATTCCAGTGCTGGGTTTCTGTCGCTGATTTATAGTAAAACAGAAAGGAGAGCGAGACTAGTGCCAGTACCCACAAAGCCGCTTTTAAACACGTGCTTGAACGGCAGTACGACAGGCCGGGCTGCATTTTCTTATGCATGATATGCCACCTGGTTATAACTAGGAGAAAAAAACTTTGAAGTTACATGTCTTGTCTCCGCTCCACCATAAAGAAAAAAAACCCGTCAAACTAAGTTCTTTTCACAGCACATTTGCAGCGTTTTAATTTTTGGTCCTTTTTAATAGGCAAGTCAGAATATAACGTAGATTTCTAGCAAACACGAACGGTTGCTCTAGCAACATCTTGGAGAGCCACGTTGACTGCTAGCAGAGGCCTCCTATTGCGTGACACTTGGCCATGTCACATGCAACTAACCCACTGTTTGGAAATTTCAGGAAAAAAATAACAACTTAAAAGTGTTTTGTAGCTAAAATTGCAAAAAAAAAAAAAAAAAAAAAACCTTTAAGATCGGCCCAGCCAGTGAAAAGTTTCTGGTTGCTATAAAAAAATTGTGTTGTATTTAGAAAAAAGTATTACACGTGTTACATGTTTTTGATCTCTATTTGGACCAAGTGTGTTTATCAAAAACTTATTCAATAAGAGAACAAAAACTATAAAAGAAACATTATCACATCGGTTACAAAAAAGATTGGCTTGAAAAAGAAAAAAAAAAAAAAACTTGGTTGAGTTTCAATCATCTGATTGACAAGTTTGACTACACAGATGGCTCTTATTTTCTTAGAATATGATGTACTTGTAATCTGATCAGTTAAAAAAATATTATAAAATTTTGGCAGCGCTCACTTCTGTATACACTAGTTGAGAAAGGTAACAGTGCTATTAAAAAAATTGTAAAATAACTTTTATGACAGATCAGATTACGGATAAGTTATGTTTTTAATTGTCTTATACCGATCGCCCGACACAAATTTATGATCTCTTTTATTATTTTATAAAATTTCGGCAGCGCTCACTTCTGTATACACTAGTTGAGAAAAGTAACAGTGCTGTTAAAAAATTGTAAAATAATTTTTATGACGGATCAGATTACGGATAAGTCATGTTTCAAATGTCTTATACTCATCGCCCGATACAAATTTATAATCTCTTTGTTGTTTATTTGTTTTTTAATTAACAAAAGTTTAGAGTTAGGAAGTTAAAAAAACAGGTACAGAAACTAAGAGGAACCGATCTCTTGTTGTTTTGAAGTATTTCTGAACAAAGCTAATCGAGGAAAACAATTTCCACACTTGAATTCATTATTTTAGATTGTCGGGTGCTTACGTTGCTAAATTGCCGAAATCTCAGTAGCTTCTCTTCATAAACGAGGTTTCAGATTCTACGTATTTAATCATAAATTAGGATGAAGAAAAGAAAATATCAAACATAGTTGTTATTCTTCCCTATATCAGCCCCGCAGCCACAATACGGCGAACCGAGGCACTTGCTTCGGTTAAAATTTTAAAAGAAAATGTTTTTTTACCAAAATGCATCGCGAAAGTTTACACAAAAAAATTTCGAAAGTAATCTAAATATGCAGCCGATTTTAAGCCGTCACGTTTACATGAATTTTACCGCCGTTTCTCAGTCAGTTAGGTTCATTGTCGACGGCCTTTGATATGTTTGGAATTGAAAATACCTGTGTTCGAGTTTTAGAAATAGATAATTCAATGCGTTTTACATTAGTTGGAAAAGTTCATGGCTTGTGTGTTCCTGATGATTTTTCTTTTCAGAGTTTTTTTCTCTCCGGTCGCCTAGCTCGGGTAAAATTAAAATTTTCCCTGTACATGCCGTCGATAATGAACCTCACGGACTGAGAAACGGCGATAAAATTCATGTAAACATTTATAATATAAATGTACCGATATAAGAATTTAGTACATTTAAGGATAGCTATTTCGAAAAATTTTTCGGGGAAGCAAGTCCATGGAACTCCTAAACTTCGCCTGCGCCTTGGCGCAGTTTTTCTTACTGCCTCTGTTAGTATTTTGTTCTGGCTACGAAATTGAACTTTGTCTAAACTGTACATGTATACAAACCTTTTAGCGAGATAAGTTTTAAACTGTCCCAGTCTGCATTGAAGGGCTCATTGTAGTTGCACAGACATCATGCCAAAATTACATTTATCCCACGCAAGCTCTATTTTAACGAATTATAATTGAAATAATAAATTAGCGATTTTCCTTTGGCTCAAACATCATTGCCTAGTAACAATAGCGCAAAACGAAACCTTGTGTAAGTGACACCCCGAATAGACAGGGGGATTGGAAACTTTAATAAGCCATGGAACCTATGTGCAATATTTACTATCAAATTAAAGCTTTCACTATTACAAAGTAGGCGTAAATAAGGATTAGACATCTTCATTTCTAAAGAGCAGAACGGGTTACTTAGCAATCAGTTGCTTGAAAAGTGTATTTGATTTAAAACTTCAAAAGGTTTATTTGAGTTTGCACAATGTTAATGCATTTGAAAATGTTGACATGGGTATATGGTTTGATTACGAAGAGACATACGAGAAGACTTAATTAACATATTTTTTAACAAATGCTTTCATCAGTATGCATTCACTGATCCATGTCATTTACTGAAGATTCTCGCTGGAGTGCAGTCGAAATATTTGTTAAAAAAATGTATTAAGTTTTCTTGTATGTCTCTTCGTAATAAATGCATTTAAAATGAATTGTGTGGTTCAAAAAATATCAATACCCCCCACGGAATTTTACTGGAACTTACAGGGGTGTTGTGGTATAGCGGTGCAAATTCCAAAGGGGAGGGATGGGTGGGGTGAGAAGAGTTTTAATATATATTTCAGTGTACTCAAATGCAATTTGCACATTTAGTAGACATTTCTGGGCGCACATTTCGGAATAACGGTTTATTTTTGAGGAGCATGCATGAACATGTACTTAGATTTAACTTTCATGTATTACTTTTGCGTCGTTAAAGCAAGTTCTCTGCCTCAAAAGCGGTTAAGTCTCCATACAACTGGATAAAAATAACTTCGATTTTTTTCGATATCGATTGACGCATTTTTTTCGACCCTCTTTTCTCGTCAAGGCAAAAGTAGGGTCACTTTAAAAAATTGATTCAACCATTGCTAAATTTAAGAACTGCAAAGTTTTTTTCTCTCCAAAAAAAAAAAAAAAAAAAAAAAATGGGCAACTCAATGTGCGAGCGACAACTAACATTTTAAGAGAATATTAGTAAATGTATCGCAGACAAGATCAGAACTAAGATATAGTTGTGGATATTTATCCACGCATATTGGTAAATAGTAGAATATTCGTATAAATAAGATTATAGAATAAATTCAGTAAAACACGCGCTCTGAGTGGCCGAGGACTATTTTCCAAATCTGGGTAGAAATCACGAACGACGTCGTCAGTTGTTATTATTTTACAAAGCTTTTAAATTATCAAATTTGAGTCCCATGCAGTTATGATAGCAAACTGGGTGACGGAACAATGACTTCATTAGAAAATAACAAAAAAAGTTTGGTCTGCGTGCCTTACTAGATACGCCGTGCAGTTCTGATGCTAAGAAACTAAAGCTTTGAATGTGCTACTCATACAAGCAGTTGCAAAGGAGGTTGTACATGAAATTAAACTAAAAGAGGAAATCCCAAGTGATTCCTTTTCTTGCCTCTGGGTGGTAAAGATATTCGTGCATAAAAGTGAACTAATGTTTTTTTTTGGCCAGAAATTGAGTTGGTATTGATTCTTTATCGCGCCTTTATAATGTGCATCATTTTTGGACTATCTGGCTGTACCGTCCGAAACTTGATTGAGGACTGACAAGCGTTTCTTTTCGAGGTGACGAGTACCTGTGCGTCCGTCTCGATTCAACGGGAAATCAAATACGAAATGGCGTAGACAAGATACACAGTTTATACTGTCAAAAATATTACAAATCTTATCTAGAGCAGTCCCGAAACTCGATGTAAGAGTTTTTTAAAAACGCCATCCTTATGATTTTACTTTTAATCGGCTTTGGTACAAACCATCGAGCACTCTGGAAAATTTTAGATTTTATCAAGTAAGCAGATACAAACGCTCCTCTACAAACAAGTATTGTCGAGCATTCTAATCTCTAAATATTTCAAACATGGGCCGCGTTATAAGTTCGATTATTCAATGAAAAACATTTCAACGCCAAAAACATTGTACATTGTTATAATCGGGTCTGGTACAAACCATTGAGCACTCTGGAAAACTTTAAATTTATCCTCATCAGATATAAATCTTGTTCTAGCTAAATCTGGCTTGTCCATATCTTTTGTAACGCAAAAATTGGTCCGTGGTGCTTTTGGACAAGGGAATTCAGTTGATATTTATTTGAAGCTCCCCAAAACACCAAATTGCCAGTTTTGACCCCTGGAAAACCACGTACCACAAAACACCCCTAGCTCGAGGGCTAGTTTAATTCGAATATGATTAACTATAGTTAACTTAACTACTGATGGCAGTATCAATTCACTCAGAAAACATTTTTTAAAAAGGATTTTAATTTGTTTGCTCCCTGTTTAGATGCAAAGCATACCGGCATAAGTAAGAATATACGTTTGTTGACGATTACCTTAAAAATATTCAAGAACCGTCCATTAATATAGTTATAAGCGAGTTTCTATAAATAGTGGTCAAGGGTTCATTGTCTTCTAGGAAAAACAAAACCTGATAATACTCCTTCCAGGAATTTATTCAAATGGGAAAAAATCGGCCGAGGAAGTATGGGCTTAATTGAAATGTTGATTTTTCGCGTCAAACTTTGCATAGTATTGTTTTATCTGTCAATTGATTAATCTTCTTACGTTCGAATGGAAGTTCTAAAGTTAAACCATTGATTTATACCGGGATTCCAAGCTGACGGAATATTGATGACATGGCTCAAGACGAAGACATCGAGTCTGGTTTGATTAGTAATCACAGCGCTGGCACTACAGTCAGGCAGGTCAGTAAAGCCTAGATCATACGTCGAGTTTAGTTCCGACAAATTTAATTTACATTAAAAAATCGCCGATTAGTGAACATAAAGGGCTCTCCAATTTAGACGACACATTTGTTAATTCGACTGGCCCAGATGGAGACCTCGATGGTTTGACCTGACGTCTGAAACGAGATGCCGCAAATATGTATTATCTTTGAAATACGGATAAAACGTATTTGACAAATTAAATTCTTCGGACGAAGTTACGTCATTTCATACGTCGCAGAATTGTCGAATTTTACTGCATGGGGAGCTTCGAAATAAATACGTTGACATTGAATTCGAGATCGTGCGATGTATAATATCAAAATCTCTCTGACGTGATAAGAATTATAAAAGATACACGAGGCAAATTGTTATGCAACTTGTCTCGAAAAACGCCATTTTGAAAAGTGCGTTGCACACATGCACCTGCCGTTGCAGTGTGTAACATCTTCTTGCAATGGCCAAAATTATTGCAAGACAAGTTGCAGAAATCGTTACCGAAAGATCAAGATCAACTTTTCACAATGATTCTAGTTACAAAGTTAAAGTCTCGCAAGAGCCATATCGCAGTGTAAACACCGTTTGCAACCGAGACAAGCTGCAAGAAAAATTGCCCCGTGTAGAACGCCAGCTCAAGACTTAAATATCATCCAATGACAAAATCAAGAAGACTTAGTTGTAAAATTGTGACACTGTTGTAGACAATTTGGCTGTTCAAATTATCACCGAGGTGAACTTACTCTCTACAGGAGTTTTCCACGTCCTTTATTTTTAGATTTGATAATAAATTGGGAAAGAAAAATTTATTTACTGAGCGGAGACATAACTCGGAAATATACCGATAGAGCTCCTGCATGATAAGAATCGAGCCCAAGATCTTCCGGTTATGCTAATCGGACGCTTGGGAACTCATATGGTGAGCAAGGTTATAAAATGGGTTAACTTCGTCTCTAACAACAAAGAAAAGTATGAAATCGAAGCCAAGACAAACCAGTTGGTGGTTTTTTAGACTGTCAACAATTTTGAGTGGTAGTTTCTATTAAGCTTAAGGTCAGTCAAATGGATCATTGATGAAAACACAACCTAATACGACGAGAGCTAGTCTCCTTCGCAGCCGTTATTGGTGTCGGTCTAGTCCCAGGATCTCTCGGTCCCTCCCCAACAAACGGCTGCTT
>JAOBRD020870579.1:0-12902 GCA_027575215.2 Hydrozoanthus sils | reverse complement strand
TTAAAAGTTGTTGAATTTTTCTTGAAATCACCTTGTTTGTATATACTAAAACAATTATTCTCTTCAGTCTCAGTGAATAGTGGCTTTCAGAATATTCTACCACTATTCACCTCGACTTCTGAGAATAATTGTTAAATATCCCATACATCTCAGTTATAAACCCCACTTGCTGCCTATCTATCACCTGATATCACCTGAAATCACTTTGTGTTTATTGGATAATTCTTAACTATAACAAAGTTTGCACTATTTCAGGTTAAAGAATTACCCTTCCTACTGGGACCCTTTTGAAGTATCATTTGCTTTACATTTTCTCAACCTACTTGGATGTTTTCCTTGATCCTATCTGGTGTGACACTTTTGGGAATCACAACAACTTCTCTCTGAATCTGAAACCGGATGCAAATTTGTGCGGGTGACTTTCCATACTTTTCAGCAATTGTTAGGATTGTTGGATTCTTCAACAAAGCAGGGTCTTCTTTGGTAGCCCACGGCCGATCAGGGGAGCCCAGTGGACTATATGCTGTCACTAAGGAGCAGAAAAGCAATTCACAGAGTTCAAAAGGCATTGTAAGTTTAGAAGTATAACCTATCCATGTTGGTAATACACGGCAAAACTAAAACACTTGAGTCTACGTTTGAATCTACACGTGGGCTGTGTTTACTTAGTTTTAAACTTTCCTTATGTACTATGTACAATGTACTAATGTAACTATTATTGTCAAAGTGAAAGCTTTATATAATGTAGTGACTTCTAAAAAATAAAGTTTTAAAAGTACAAGACACAACAGTTCAGCACTACACAGTGTTTTGAGAGTTCCCCAATGCTATAAACATGACAGCAAATTGCTCAGGAACTATTGAGACTTGATCTTAGTCTTTTACTGGATTACATGTAGGTAGATGTTTCCTCATTGCATTTTTTAAGCAACCTTTTTGGTAAGAGGTAATCTTGTCTAAAACGAAAATGCTCTAAGCCGGCTCGAAATCTAGCTTCTACTGAGTATAGTTGGGTACTGACTGAAAATCAAAAATATAAAATTGTGATAACCTGGTAGCAAAAGGTTGAATTATTTAGAAAGATAAAAGCTACTGATTTCAGGTTTGGAGCTGAAAATACACTAAGTACTCAAGACGTTTCTCTACAGAGTACAGTCAGTACATTTAAAGGTTAATTCAAAATAGTGCATAAATAATGAATATTACTGTCTTTGTTGACCCTTCCAACATTTTTTGCCCAGCAGTCACTAATATTTTAAGATCAATTATCTATAATTTTGCCTCACAGACTTTTATCCTGCCAGTGTCAGGGACAAAGCTAAGTAAGCCAGCTTTTCCATTTAAGCCAAAATTGTACATTGAAGACATTCAGATTTTGTTCATTAGTTGCGACAATTTTGGTATTCTTTCGTCTGCATTCAAATTAGCCCTACTAGCCTTGTTCTGGGTAACACATAACTCAATAATAAGGCTGCCTATAGTTAGACACCTTTGAATGGAGTCAAAATACCGCACCATTTATGAATACGGTCTATATCTAAAATTAATCAATGTTCAAAGTGGTTTGACTAGTTTTCTTTATAGCCGTCAACAATCTAAATAAATGCTTTACACAGTTAATACAGAAATTTCTGCTACGTACATACTTAATGGGTTAAAGGCTTGCTACACCCCCGAGCTCTGCCTCAACTCAATGGGTGATGTCTGTGTTATGACTGTGTATGTGGAAAGTGAGTTTAACAGTTTATTCTCCCATCAAAGAATTTACAAAACTTGTACAAATTTATGTTTTTAAATCGAAGTAAATAGTTGCGAGAAAGTCAGATTTGAGGCCTTCGAGCCTAATAGTGAATCGAACTTCTCCTATGACAATTATATATAGAAAAAAACACATAATTGTGATAAGGTATTGATCAGGATATCTACCTTAAATTACAATAAAGTATTGGTGTCAGTAATTTGAGATCAATTGTCCCTTTAGCTGCTTTGGAATTCACTTCTTATTCAGTTAAACAAATGGTATGAACCTTTGAACGAACAAAAAATTATCAATAATTTGATCTTACAAGAAAATCAGGGTTGTAAAATATTAAAAAATGTAAATAAAAATTTCTTGAAACTTGTGCAGTAAGAAGAAAATGGGAGTTCAGCCTGATTCCAAAATTTAAGCAGAAGTGCAGTTGTTCTTAAAGACAAGGGCAGCAAGAGTATCAATCGTGCAAATTCTGAATGCAATGATCCAGCTGAACATTATTCTCACAGGTCAAAGGGTCCATACAGATTGTTGAAAATTGTGTTACCTTCCACGAAAGGTAAGGTGCTTGTAAACAACTCATGGGCAGTGGAACCCGGGGGGGGGAGGGGGGCAGGAGGGGGAGCTGACCCCCCAATAATTTTGTTTGGTGGTTTTGGTTCATCATGACTGGTTCGTGTATGAATGTATTGTATTTAAACCATGACATCATGTTTTATTTTTATCTTGGGATGTTATGGCTTAAAATAATACATTCATACACGAACCAGTCATGATGAACCAAAACTGCTGCTGTTTTGCATAGTTAATGCATTTGGTGCCATTTTAGAAAAACGGTCCCTACTATACTACTCATTTTATTCATGAGCTGTGACGTCATCCCAGGGATAATCAATTCCACCTCATGTTAATGAGATTCCACCTCAAAAATATGGCTAATTCGGTCCCTACTATACTACTCACTTAGCAGTAAATGTAAGTTTTGAACTGAGTGTACTTCATTCATTAGCAAATGCAATTTAGGAGCAGGTTCAAGCTCTGATTTTCAACATCTATGTTCACAAAAACAATCAGAAAGCTTAGCAGACACAATTTTCTTATTGTACCAGAGAAGACATTTAATTTTTCCTTGCAGAAACCTAACCTGATGTGTGGGGCAATGCTGACAAGGTCTGAATTATGGTATTCAGTCAAGCTCAGGTCTTTGAGTGAAACACTGGACCAATCCAACTTATGGAGAAATTCATCTGTTATAAGTTCTTTCTTTAACTCCCTGGGCAATGTTCACTGACCAAAGGTTCATCACACTGAACAGCAAGTGTTAAGAAGCCTGTGACTCCCTCAAAACACACATCTAACATAGCAGCTACATTGTTCATTCACATGAGATCTGGGTGGTTGGTAAAAAATGGCTAAAACCAGGAATTTTGAAAACTGAAGATGAGATGCTAGTTTAACTACAACATGCTCAAAATAATGATGAAAATGAGACAGTCTGAATTAGAAACAGAGATTATTCATAATTGTTATTATTTTTTTATCATTTCGCCAAGAAACTCATATGCTTTAGTTTAGAAGCAGAAAATTAAGCTTCAAAATTAGTAATAGTAATTAAATCAAAGATCATACTTTCTCTCTATACCCTTAAGTCTGAACCTCCCCTGTTGCCTATTGAATACATTTTCTATCTCAATTATCCCAAAGCATTTGGATTTTTGGGTTAAGGAGAACATCCATTGCCCTTGGAATTCCGAAATGTTGTCCATAGTATGGGTATATAGTTCTGGAGCTGCTAAACAAACACTTACCTACAATGTCGATTTTCTTACAATGATCAATAAGTTCTTGCTGGGTCAAATATGGATGGGATTCCACTTGCAAAACAGCTGGTTTCACTTTGCTTTTTTCAAAAACATCTCCCACTTGTTTACTGTTAAAGTTTGATAGGCCTTAAAAAACACAAAACTTATATGAATAAATAGCATAGTAGGTACAGTATATTGTAACTATAATAATTAAAAGTATACATTGAAGAAAAACTAACAAATACTGAACATTATCAGAACTTTAGTTTGTACCTCCAGAATGCTTTCAGGTCACCCTAAACTCAAACTCAATCTTATTGATTAAGAATAACCAGTGTCAGCCCAAGAAGCACCTTCCATTTACCTTATATTTATAACTTTATCTACATATTTCATTTCAATGGACTTTCCTTGTACCCTACATCCATGTACCACAAAATCAATCTAATTTCTTTTACCCTGCACAGGCTTCTCAAAACTGATAGCCGTCTGGCTACCTCCAAAAGCACAAAGTACCCTTTTTTTCAAATTAAAAAAAATAGTTTGAACTTCATGAACAAGTGAAATTTAATATGATGGAGTTTACTCAGAAAATCTTAAATTCATTTTTGCATCAAGCTGTAATTGACAACAGGCAGTCTTGCTGTGTAAGACAGAAAAAATCAACAAAACTACACACTTTCTGAAAGCAAAAAAAATTGTTTCATTTACTCAGATCACAGGAATTAAGGTTTTGGGAAACTGTTTTCAAAATTTACCTTTGGCACACCTTAGTACAACACCTGGCCAGATGCCTCCTTCATTATTTCAGTCTTCTCTTCTCAGACATTAATTTTTGAGAAGCCTGCAGCCTGCAGGTGTCATCTGTATAACCTTTGTGTACTTTAAGCTTATGTAGTTCTGTCAAAAATTATAATGAAAAAATTTATAAACTAAGGTTAACCATGGAACACAAAACATTTTTTTATTCATATTCATTGTGTAGCTCTGAACATACCAATTGCTTTGACTAGCCCCTCATCCACAAGCTTCTCCATTGCTTTCCATGTGTCACAATAATGAGTATCACAATCGTAAAGCATGTTATTTGCTTCATCTCTTGGAAACAGACTTTCGCCTCTTTTAAAGCCTGTTGGCCAGTGTATCAAATAGAGATCTAAGTAATCCAAGCCAAGATCTTTCAACGTCTTCTGACAGGCTGGCTTAACATCTTCTGGATGATGGAATGTGTTCCATAACTTAGAAGTTACAAACATCTCTTTCCGCTCTACCACCTGTCAGAAGATTATAAAGCATCTTCAGTTTTTACTTGGACAACCTGTGGTAGGCCGAGTTTAGGTCGCATTTTCTGCATCTATCAATCCATCTATCTATATATCTATCTATAAGTCTATCGACCTTGTCGAAAGTGTGTAAGCCTGCGCTACTTGATAGTCCACAGTGCAATGAGACATATGACTGCCAAGTCGGTGATCATGCATAGTAGAATCGATACTTGAAGAAATGAAAATTATTATCTATCATCTGAATTGAATTTTGAAATTTTACAACTAGTCACTAAGGTGAAATTTTGAAATCTTTAAACTAGTTGGTGAAAACAGCAGCGTTATGGTTAAAGGGTAAGATTAGTGGTTCGGAGCAAGTGTTAAGGGGGTACAAGTTGGAGGTGGGGCTACAGTGTTGGTAATGAAACCTTAGGAAAAGGATGGGATACAGAGAGAAGAGGAATACAGAAAAAAGAGTGATATAAAATACAACAAAATATATTTTCTTTTGATTTGATTTTCTTTTCATATAACAGATAATATTACCATATTTTCCGAGCGATTACTCACAGGTAATACGTTAATTTTTCTGTGTTCAGATGTTGCTGCGGCTAATTCGGAGGTGCAGGTAATGTGATAATTTCTAAATCATTTGGTACGTATTTAACTCGTCCTGTAAATTGGATGAACATAAAAGAATTTTGTGTTGTTTACACTGTTCATGTCAACTTCACAACTTCATGCGTATAAACAGCAAAAAAATTCATTATTTTAGGCAAAACAGAATCCAAAGATTTGTTTTACAGCCAGAGGATGGAGAGGACATTGAAGCTACAGAAACTGCTGCTGCAATGTTGGGAAGTTCAAGTTGACATGTCTGCAAATTAATTCTCTATGTACACCAGACAATGAGCTAATTTTAAGAATTCTAAGATACTTTTGCAAGAAGAAGTGGGACAAGGCAGCTAGTACACTATTTAAGCACATGCAAGACTTAAAGGCCTGCTCTTGATATTGCACTCTCTAAACATAAAACTGCTAAAAATCAAGTTTGAAAACTATACAAATTGTGGGAGAATGTGTTATTCAAAAACACCACACAGCAAAGGAGTTACCTCTCTTATATTAAATTAAGGTGCTAGAAGTACATGTGCTTTAATGAAATCCAAAACAACAGATGATAAATAATTGCTGGCCAGGTATTCTGCAATTGCTCTCACAAGTACAACTTCAAACTTCCCTTTGTGATATAGTTCAACTGCTGATGTATCAAAATTTGGTCTGCCACCAGTGGCGAAACAATGTACAACTGTTGACATGCAGTTTTGCTGGTTTTTCTCTGAAACAAACGCCTGATAGATTATACTTTTTCCTAATCCCCTAGAAAGAAGGGCAAATAATTCAAGTCTGCCAAAAAAATTTCCACCACTTTTCTCTGGTCTAGTTTTAAAACAACATTTGCCGTAACAAGCACTGGTCTTTAACATGACTCAGTTTAACAGCACGCCAACCATTCAGGTTACTCTGTTACCTGGTGAACGTGCAGATCTTTTTTCAATAGCTTGTCTGTAGTCCCTATTTTTCTCTCTGTCTCCCTCCCCCCCTTATTACTTTTTTGTCCTAGTCCCAGATCTCTCGCATATGCCATCTTGATGTACTAGTTTTGACAAACTAAAGAAGAAAAATAGGGACTGCTTGTAGGACTTCTAACTAGTATTTAGTCTGTTAATATAATTAAAGGGGGAATGTCCCACTATGGAAGACTAGGTTCGAGTCTACTTCAAATGTGTTTGACCACTGAAACAAACAAGCATGGGTCAGTTCATGCAGAGTACAGATTCATGTACATGAGAAAGATTTGCAGTTAGTTTACAATGCCAATGCACTTCTGAGTTTTCTAGATAATGATTTTCTACATCACTTAAATGGAATTGGATAAAGATGTTAGTGAGGAGGTAAGTTTTACAATCAGTTTCTCAAGTCCAGTATTGATTGAATTTGCTTTGACAGTTATCTTGACATGTGAACTCAATTGTTTGTTCATAATTCTTTCATGCAGCCCATTAAGCAGTAGATAGTCGTGATATTTCGCAACAGTTTGTTATATTTTAGGAAGTAACCTGTATGTTTTTTTATTTTCTTCACTTCCACGATCAAGCCCGTCATGGTGAGATAGAAGTAAGAAGGATAAGTCATTTAAGCACTTAGAAAAAAAAATATAAAAGAAATACTGTATTGACAGAAATGATAGAAAAGAAGTGAAAATAATTAATGTTCTTGTTCAGGTTAATAATGACAAATATAACTTCAGGATGGATAGGACAGGGGCCGCGGAGTATAATTTTTTGGCATTGGTGGGGCTAAGCTTGCACATTGCGATTTCTAAGGGAGTCCGGGGTCATGCTCCCCCAGAAAATTTGGAAATTTCAGACTTCTGAGATTGCCAGAAATGCATTTTTCTATCAATCCAAATAAAATTTTGGAAATGAGACAGTTCAAAAACTGAAAAGCACAACAGTGACTGAGACCATTATAACATTGTACTGGTTAAAAGGTGGCACTCAGTTTCAATAGACTAAAGATCGTTACTGCCGCTTCACTTTTCCTGAGCTTCCGCTGGCCCTGACGTGTCTAATTCGGAATTCCGCGGAACTCGTAGTCCAATTCGAAATTCCGCGCAATTCGATAGCATTAACTCAAGCAACTAAGAAGAGCACAAGCTGGAATATTATCAAGAAAGTAGGAAAGTGGTTGTCGGTGGGCTATATTGCTAGTAAATGGCATTTCAAAAATTTGCAAAAAAATTAAGTTTGAATAAGAGGATAGCAATGAATATGAGACAAAAGTCAAAACCAAACTGCGCTTACCGTTCCAATTTTTTCTCTGAAGGCTTGTCCGATTTCTTCCTCATTACCGTAAATCTGAGCACAGTCGATGTGCCTGTATCCAGCGTCAATAGCAGCACACACCGCGTTTTGTACATCCCCCTGCTTGCTTTTCCATGTTCCTAATCCCAGAATTGGCATTACTCTGCCATTCACCAGCTTCAACGCCATCATTGACGTAGTGCGGACGGTGCGGAAGCGAAGCGAAGTCGATTTGGTCCCAAGAGCCTCGGTCCATCTTAACCACCGGAGCCTGGGAACAAAAAGGAATCTGGCAGGAGAAAATGGCAGACGCAAACTCACGTGTTGATATCTCAACAATTAAAAACAAGCTACGACGAAGAAGTTTGTTTCAAAAAGAAAAAGTTAAAAAGGCTAAGGAGAAAAGAGAAAGAAGAAAAAAACGGAAACGGAATGAAGAAGTCATTGGAGACGAGGTGAGTGAACCAGTTATGGCTGATTATTGTCTAGGTGTACGTAAGCAGGTCTTATTAAAAAATTTTTTCATTTCAGCAGCACGTACAGTTTATGTCTGTAATTGTTTAAATTTAAAATTAATATTAGTTAATACAAATATGAAAATCCATTGCCTGACGAGGGAATTCCATGCTAAATTTCACGCGAAGAACCGATATTGCTCGAGTGGCAAACAGCATAGCAGTTTATTTCTTCAAATAATTTGGTGGTCAGGTGCAAGCGCACTTTAGGAAGCCAATTCGGCTGTCCTCTTCATCAGCCAGTCATTGTAGTGCAGCGCTCGCAGTCATAACAAGGCTTTTCACTGATCATTGAAATGTACACTCACAAGAAAATAGTAAGATCTAAAGTTAAAAAATGTCCACTTTATTGTTTGATATACATTGACAACAAACTCAGCTGTTTCACAAGGATTTATAAGTGGTGAATTACTAACCTCTAATAAACACTAAGCGACACAACAATCTTAATTTATGAGTATTGTCTTTGAATATGAATTATTATGATTTCAAACCAAGAACAATCTAATTAACTGAAAGCTGGTTTGGTCACTTTTTAGAATAACGAAGCGAAAGCCAAAGGAAACTAGACGCCTAAAGGCGTTTACTCGGGCTACTTAATGTGATTTAAATGTAGTGACTAGTGGTGGGCAATGCATGAACTTTATAACTTGATCGCCGACTTGGCAGTCACATGTCTCTTCGCACTGCGGACCGTCAAGTAGCGCAGGCTTACACACCTTCGACAATGTCGATAGACTTTACTGAAAGAGTTGTTTTATTTAAAAGTTGCCTAAAACCTCCCTAAGCATCTGTCGAGAATTTAATTTGCGGAAATGCTATTCTTTTCTTATGGTGGACCTGCAAATTTAATCATTTGTGGGGAAAAAAACAACTAAACTGAATTTGGTTAAGTGCCACTGTTGCTTGTTGTTGTGCCAGCTGAGCACTGTCGACTTGCTGAATCCAGCTAATTTGTTTGACATTAATCTTCGCTGCTTTTCCTGTGGGCTATAGTTGTAACTCACAATCAAACCACCATTTGAATGTACTGTTAACTCACAAAGATACTGTATTTCTTACAGCTGTCTTGTTTACTCAAACTTTGAGTTGTCAACAGTGAGTGCCTAAAGTTAGCAGGTTTTGGTCACTCTAAAAACAGAAAATTGTGCTCAAAATTTAGAAATTCTTGTTTTCAGTTGTAAGTTTAAAGTTTGCCATTCACAACCTTTATTTTCAGTCGAAATGACGCTTGCATTTCATGTTTTTTGTGTATACAATGGTTCTCACAAAATCCGCGCTCCTTCATCATCTAATTAGCATACTGCTTTTAACAAAACTGTGAATATTCCACAAAAAATACTTACTGTCTAGTTAACCAATCAGCACACAGGTTATATGGTGAACTTAATGCAATTCTATAGTATATATGTTTTTGTATACTGTATATCTATATATATTGTAATATAACTTTGAATGAGTTTGAACCACTCAGTAAGAGAGCGCTCAATACGTTTGGCGTAGAGCATAAAATATGTTAAAAAGTTAAGAATAAAAATTTTTGAAAGTTGATATAAAACTCTGTTACTCGAGTTTCACGCTGGTAAGACGATCATCAGACTGAGATAAAATCCGTTACGCAGGTTTAAAGTTGCAAGCATAAAATTTGTTTTCATGACAGCATTTGTTAATCAATTCCAATCTTTTATTAGCGTGTCTTTGTTCCCATTGAGAATGCACAGCTTTTCCTTGAGGCATAGATTGCATTTCCATTTCCACTGGAGTATGCCTTTGCTCACTTTAGTATTGACCATTTAATTTTATAATTGATTCTCGTTTTCTTTAGGTTCCATGCGTATGTGGACAAAGCTGTTGAGTTTGAATAACGTTCATGTTTGAGTGATTGTTTATGGTTGTTGTGTTGTGTTTTGAATGAATGTTCTGTAATGCCGATGTACTCTCTTTTCTGTTTGCCGTGTGCCTCTATTTCAGCTTTGTAAACAAGGTTGTCAGTTAAGCAGGCTCCGGTTAAGCAAGAATCAATTATAAAATTAAATGGTCAATACTAAAGCGAGCAAAGGCATACTCCAGCAGGGCGAGGAAATGCAATCTATACCTCAAGGAAAAGCTGTGCATTCTCAATGGAAACAAAGACACACTATTAAACAAAAGATCAGAATTGATTAACAAATGCTGTCACAAAAACAAATTTGATGCTTGCAATTTTAAACCTGCATAACGGATTTTATCTCAGTTTGATGATCGTCTTACCGGCATGAAACTCGAGTAACAGAGTTTTATATCAACTTTCAAAAATTTTTATTCTTAACTTTTTAACATATATTATAATATATAAATTTATCTCAAATCTAAGAATACAATGTTTTTTATAAACTTCACCTACCCTACCGTAATCTCTAGGTGATTACCCGCATGGCAAATTACCTGCACTACTTGTTTTGGCCATAAAAAGAAAAATAAATAAGCAGATTACCCACATCAGTAGATAACCTGCATTCGAAAAAAAAAGAAAATATGTGAAAAAGTTTGAGATATATTTCTGTCTTTTTAAAAGACCTTCCTCAGGGTGATTACCATTACAATTGTTGAATTCATTAGACTACAAACTATGTTTACAAAAATGTCTGTGCAAAACTCAATCAGCACATGCATGCTTTTTTGTTCTGGCTACAAAACCCATCATTCTTGTTAAGTCTGTGGGGTGCCAGACTATTGACTCTATAGACCCACTCCGCTTCTTCCCTCAGGTTTTTCTCACCTTGCACGTAGTCAATAATCTAAGTTACTTTCACATCTTCCCTTTCTCTTCAGTACTAGCTTTTCTATGTGCACTAAATCCACTTTTATGATTATTAAACCTAATTCTGATCTTAGTAGTAGTTGATCCCACATAAAATTGGGCTTCACATTTTTTACAGGATAATAAATATATTACATTTATTTGCTCGAGTCACAGGGCAAGTTACTTAGAGCAAGTTCAAAAGAATTATGGTAATGTCATCAACCTCTCAAAAAGGTTTCTTACAGATGCAGGGGTATCATTATTATTGAAACGGTTAAAGTTTTGTCCAACGCTGGAAAGAGTGGATGGATTTGGTCTTCAAAAATACATTTAAGAGTATGTTAGAAGAGTAAGAATAAAAGAATACTTTTTTGATGACGATAATGTAGATGGAGATTTTTCCAATGGTCCAAAGTTCAGGGAGCGTTCTAACTGGACTCCGGAGAAAAACAGAGAACTAGCCATCGAAGCATATGTAGAAGCTTTGGAGAGAGAGCTACTGCATAACAATAACAGTGAAAGGATATAATTATTATTGCAACCTTTCAAGGGAAGAACAGGGAGCGCTAGAGGCAGGCCTTACATCAGTATGATGACATAATAATAAAACAAGTGGTTAACGGGTCATGGACAAGGATTCTTACTGTAAGAAGGCTCTTAGACAACCAGATGACTGCACATTGTATCAGAAACTAGAAAAGGATCCAACATGGGAAATGACGAAGAAGGTGAATGCAAAGAACAGGGAGTTGGAGAAAAATGGTAACATAGTAAAAAGACGGCAGATTATTTAACTAACACAGATGAGGAGCAGGCTGGAAGATTTTATTTACTTCTGAAAATACATAAGAAGGGGTGTCCAGGCTGACTGGTTGTATCGGGATGTAACACACCAATGGAAAAACTATCTCAATTTGTAGACAATCATTTACATTCATTGGTACCAAAAATAGATTGAATTTTGTTTATAAAGACACTGGAGACTTTCTAAGGAAACTTCAACAGTTAAGTCGGTTGCCAGATGGAACTACCTTTTGTACAATGGGTTTAGTAGGACTGTATCCTCATATACCACATGAAGAGGGCCTGTAGGCAATGAAGGAGATGTTAGGAGGGGAATTTATGAGTGACCTTGATAGGGACGTTGTTAATTTTGCTGAGTTAATCATCAAAAAAAAAACAATTTCAAGTTTGATGATGAACACTATGTTCAGAGAATGGCAACAAGTATTGGAACACAGATGGCACCATCATATGCAAATTTATACATTCATGGATAGATTGGAGAAGCGGTTGTTGCCAGGAGCAGATGTGAAATCTTATCTATGGTGGAGATTTATTAATAATATTTTTTGTTATTGGGACTGAAGGTGTGGAGAAACTGAAAGATTTTTTAAACTACATCAACGAAGCTCACAACTATAAAATTCACATGGAATTGGTCACAGGAAAAAGTTGAATTTTTGGATGTTAAAGTTTCAGTTTTTCAGTTTCAGTTTCTTTATTTCCCAAGGAAAATATTTACACCAAGTTTTTACATCAATTGCTAAACTAATTTTCCAAGGTAAGGAAGATCATTAGAAACCCAGAGAGGCTTATTGGGCTGATCTCCCTCAAATTAAAATTTAAGTATAAATTAAAAATAATAAAAGCAAAGCGGACGCAAACAGACACAGACACACCTAAGGCCATCAGAAATTAATATTGACCGAATTCATACTTGAAAAGATATAGGAAAAGGTTTATTGATAAGGAAGGTTTTTAAATTTAATTTAAATATGGAAATAGTAGAAGAGTTTTGTAAACATTTGCTGAGAGAATTGAAAAATTTTGGTCCCTGAATTCTTATCGAAAATCTCCTTATATTGGTGTTAGAAGGAAATATGTAAAACTTATAAGAATTTCTGGTATTATA
>JAOBRD020870474.1:0-12902 GCA_027575215.2 Hydrozoanthus sils | reverse complement strand
CCAGGGCCTCACGCCAGGGCCTCACGCCAGGGCCTCACCCCAGGGCCTCACGCCAGGGCCTCACGCCAGGGCCTCACCCCAGGGCCTCACACCAGGGCCTCACGCCAGGGCCTCACGCCAGGGCCTCACCCCAGGGCCTCACGATTGACAGTTTGAGATCTTACTGAATGAACCAAACACGCACACACTGTTACATCAAATGTTTGAAAGGGCACAACATGAACACAATAATACAAAAAGAACGCAAAAAAGAGTGAGAGAGTAGACGGGTACAGAATTAGATTCTGCAAGTTCATATTTATTACACGGTGTACCAATTCAATTCACGTAACGCTTGAAAAGATTGAAACCAAAAATATACTAGACGCTGCTAATCAAATAACATTATTTATTTCTTCCAGTGTATGTTCAACGCATATATATACAACGATACTCAACGACTCACATCGTGAGACAACTGAACAATTTTTACTTAGTACCTTCCTTTCTACTTTTACAGCGTGGATGTCTTTTCGTTGTACTCGACAATCTTCCGTCATCCACAATAAGTAAACTCTTTCAAACTGAAAGGGAAGAGTTTAGTGAACTGATTAAGATCTTTAATTAGAAGCCTATGAAGATGAAATGTTTGCGTTATGCAATAAAACAAAATGGATATAAGCTTGCGAAACCTGTTGGGTCAAGGGAGCCTTTACATTCTTTATTGGTTCACGTTGCTTCTTGCTTGTTCGACAGCGGGGCAAGTGGAACCAAGTTGGAGCTACTTATGACAACACCACAGGTGTGGCGCAGCTGTGGCATAACGGTAAAATGGTGAAGAGCAGAAATATTGGAAACATCGAGTTAGCCACGCAGTATTCCCTAAGGGTTGGCTCGCGCGATGGAGACGCGAGACACTTCGCGGGAAAGATCACGTGCTTACAGATCTACGACAAGGCGCTTGACGAGTCGCAGATTGGTAATCTGAAGACGTGCCCTGTTAAAGGTAGGGGCTTTTTGTTATTAAGCAAGACTTATCAATCTCTATCCGTTGTTCTTCTTTCCAAAGTCTTCTGTACTTTCTTGTCTTTACTGTCTTCTTCACTAGCTTTCGGTAGTCCTGCTATCGTCAGTTGTATTCTCATCTGAAGAGGGCAGAATTGCTGAAAGCTCAAGAAGAAGATAGGAAAACAAGAAACTACAGCCAGAAAACTTTGGAAAGAAGACCAACGGTTAGAACATAATACAATCTACGACGATGACCAAGATCAAAGCTCTATAAAATTAACCAAGACTTAGCAAGATTATTTTGAAATTGTTATAAAATTGTCAATCCATTGTTAACAGCGACTTCAAAAAGATTTGGCAGCACTTGCTGTATTTACATTCATCGGTTGGTACGGACAAAAACTTTTAATTGTACTGTAAATTGCGAATCGGAAACATAGAGAGATCTAGAAAACGTTTTGGAAACATCTTCATATATAACTTTCAATTTGGTTTGATTTTACTATGCAGAGGATTCCAAATTGGTCAGTTTCCCGCACGCAAACTATGAACCTTGCATTGCGATTGATTAAACAGTCAATTTACTTACTGTGTTGGAGTTCTGAGGACTTTGGAGACGTTTTATACGATCTCTTGCCTCTATTCTTGTTTTAAAGCTCGTTTTGGGCTTTTCGCTTTAAAACATCAAACCAGGAATCAATAAACTATCGGCTAAAGATATACGTGTCCGTAAGAATAGCTACATTAGTGAAGATGATTCATTGGTTTTCTTCTCTGTTTTTTCGCAATCAGCAAAAGCAACTGAGGACAGTGAAGCTGGATCAGGATCCGGTTCAGGAGCCTGGGAAGGAGTCCAAACAGACGGTAAAGAAATTCGTTACTAGGCTCCCAACAACCAGCATTCACGGACGGTAGAATACATAAGCGACAGAAACCCTTTGCTTTTTTATTCATACAATTTTCTAGCTGCATTTTTATTATTTTTTGCTGAGTCAAAGTTGGAGAGGGATTTTGCGTCAATAGTTGTTTCTAATGCACCGAAGACAATAGAAATCAATGACGAAAGGCAGCATTGATCATTTCCTAACAGAAAACAGTCTATGCATGCTTTGTGTTTTGTTTTTTTGCTAAGAGTGATCGAACATTACTCAAAAAAGAGTTAGGTGGATATGATAGATATGGCGGAGTTAGAAAACATTTTTAGCAGAGTTCGTGAGTAAAAAGTTGTTTTACTTTTTAACACCGCCGCCTGGTTAGCCCAGTTGGTAAGGCACCAGTCTATCGTAAGGGAGGCCTGGGTTCAATTACCGGTGCCAGAACTTCACTCAGGGTTTTAAAATAACTGAAGATTCTCTAACATCTACAAACGGTTAAACCTTTGAATCTTCTCGGATAAGGAAGTTCAACCTTGGGTCCTCGGAGTCCTAAAGCTGGGTTGTAAGACCTGAAGGACTTTCTTCACTACCCAGGAGCAATTACGACTATAAATTATACTAAATTCGGTAAACTTACTCAAAATACAGTGTGTCTTTTTGGAGGTAGCGGAACTGGCCAGTTGTTCAGTTATCAAGTACACGAGCCAAATTACATTTTTTACAACCACATAGTTGGCATACGAGATTGCACCAGCAAATTCCGACTCAGAACGCAGTGACGTGATACTTTCCTGTATGAAGCGCCACAGCAGCTCAGTATCTTAACTTCTTTCTTGCTGTTCTACTAAATTTATTGAAATTCGTTATTTCTTGTCCAGCTGCTGAGGTTAAACCAACCCATTCCACTGGTAGATATGACAAGGACGACGAAGCTGAAGATGAAATTCAGGGTAAAATATAATCAAAGACTTTTATTTTGCTTAAATTTAGCACTGGCGTGACTCCTTTTTTGTTTACGTTTTGAGAAAAAAAAACTGATAGTCTCGTTCCCAGAAATGACGATATTTTTCTAATAGTTTCAATTTTATAGCTTCTTAGCATTTCTGCTTCCCTTCCAATTATTTGTTCGAATAAACGTGCTCAAAAGATAAATCGATTAAACAAAGCTTAGAAAACGACGATGCAATTACTGAGAAGAAAATTGATCACTCAAAAACTTAAATTCTATTTTCGTGGACTAAGAGGTCTAAATAACCTGAACATGACCGAGATTTTGAAAACATGGCCCGATCACACGTTAGTACAGTGTTTTCTTCTAAACTGAAGCTGTTAGGCTTTTCAATAGAAATAGGCTTCCGTTAAGCATGTTTGGCATTTTAACCAAATAATCACGACAACAACTAAACAAATATCTTTTTTCAGAATACCATTATGGTAAATAATGGTACTACTTGATAAAAATAATACTTGTTATTTCACAGAAAACAATTGAACTTAGTTCTTGTGTAGGAAAAGCTAAATCAGTTACCTCGTTGCAATAGATATTGTAAATGTGGATTTGGTTATTCAAAGGTAGCAATTTTTGAAAATGTTTGTAAATCTATCACTCCTAAAGTATCCCAAAGGACTGCCCTTTGTATGAAAGAGAACTAGTTTCTGTAGTGATTATAGACAAAGTTATGGATAGCATGATAACATCTTAAAATTGCTATCAAACTTGCTTAGCTCTGGATGGTTTGTTCAAAACATTTCATTTAGTATAAATTTATCAATTCATTAACTGGCCTTTAGGTTCAGATAGCGGCTCAGCAACCGTGTGCTCACCCAACCCTTGTGAGAACTCCGCGCAGTGCATCCGGGACAGCAAACGAATTGATGGCTATAGATGCAAATGTACCTCAGACTTTACAGGCAGAAACTGTCAGGGTATGTAAACAGAACGTTCATGCTGAAACTATTGTATCGAAGATTTAAAGCAGTTCAAAGGATGTCATTAGTGAACACAATATAGCACCTAAAGTGGTGTTCTATTTGGACCAACCGTTTTGGTTGGTTGAGTTATTTGCGTGTTCTATTGTGAAAAACCGTTTTTAGTTGGTTTGGTTGATCAACCACTTCAACCAACTCTGACCCTGGCTGAAAGGGTTGAAAACATTTCAACCGAAAAAGGTTTGAAATGTGTTTTATTGAAAACTTCAACCAAACCAACCAAAACCGGGTTGGTCCCAGTAGAACACGACTTAAGTTCTACGGTTTGGAAAAGATGCCAGCTGCTTTTTAAACAAAACCTTGGAAACCCGAAGCCGTAGCCGCAAAATGGCAATAATGGAGGCATTGCTTTGAAAAACTTGTTCTTGAACTGAAAGAATTGCGTATAAAAGTGTTATAATTTTTTATTTTTGCGTGCAATAGGAGTTTTTAAGTAACTATACATGTCGGAGATTATCAGTATGGTCAATTCCAATGCTGCGTAAAAATTGTTTAGAGCATTCGCTACCTTCTCTTACATTGTAAGAAAGAAAGAAAGACTAACTTGTTGCAACAAGGCTAAACAACAGCTTTGTTTGTACCTATTAAGTAATGTAAAACACTGAAGTAAGAGGACTGAAGTTTACTGGCCATTTCAAGAGTGCAGGTCAAATGTGAAAATCATAGCCTCATTAAGCGTTCAAAGTTTGTTGACGAGTTAGGTTGGAATATAGTTATGGCTTGTAGTACAAGGATACTATGGTTAAGGATGGCTTTTCACAGGCTATTGTAAGTACGTAATATAAAGGTGTTTTTAAGGTTTCAAAGGTGCCCTATAGGTTAGAAAATCCAAACTTTCTCATCATGCTCTGATCTATGATTTTAAAAACATCTTTGTTGGTAGTTTCCAAGCCTGACGCCGAAAATCCAGTAGTTAAACGGACCAAGGTGCCTAAAGCAGAAAAGAAAGAATCAAGTGCAGAATTTCAGAGAAACAGCCCATCAGTCAATATTGGAGGTAGGTTTTCCATGTAGTGATTCGGATTACAACAATCATAACCTCTTTCAAAGAAAGTTAAACCTGAGAAAAAAAACTTATCACATAAATGAAAAAAAAAGGAAGAAATAAAAAGATAAAAAAATTACATCTTCCGTTCTTCTACTGAAAATTCGAAAATACTTCCAGAGCGTTGATACAATTTTCTATTTTTACCACTCCTTAAGGCTGGAGAAGAAAAATGCATAATACCAGCAAATTAAATGATATATGAAGCACCTTCCAGATCCTTTGGGATGACAAATCTGAGATCATACGAACCAAAGCGCAAAATTGCTGTTGAGACAGACTTAACAATTTTGTTAACCAATAAATGTAATGCTGAATTTCAGATCAAATCCGAGAAGAAAAGAAAGAGGATGTCTTCCTTCTCTTTCAAAAGATCGGCTGCTATAAAGATGAAACCATTCAACGCGACCTTCAGGATTCGCTGACCTTGAAATCAGTCTCACAAGAGGACTGTGTCAGAGCATGCGCCTTAGAAGAAAAAGGATACTCCTACTTCGGTCTGCAGAACTCTGACCAGTGTTATTGCGGACACCGATATGGAAAATACGGAAAGGCAGATAATGGCATGTGTAACATGAAGTGTCGAGATAATAGTGACGAGAACTGCGGTGGAAAGTCCTCTAATATAATTTACTTCTTTGGACTTGGTAAGTTCACCATACGAACTCAACTAGAATTCTTGTTAAGGAAGGGACAGTTAACCCGCGCACGACAACAAAAAAAGCTGAAAAAGAAGTATAGACAATTCGACGAGATTCCGAGTTTTTCCCTCACTATTGTACAAGAACATCGTTGACATCACAATGCCAAATAATGGAAGTCAAGACTTTCCAAATTTGATCTCAGTGTTCCCTACTTCTATAAAAATCATTAAAGCACAGTAAACAGGATTCTTGCTTTTTCCGTGTCTGGATTCAATCAAAACTCAAGTCTTTCCAGACATTTCTCCAGGCTTCTGATACAAGGGTAACTACATATAATCATGGATAAACCTAGATTTCTTCTAGTAAAGTCTGGATACCATAGTTCTAAGTTTCTCCATGAACGGTTTACTGCAATTAAAGTGATATCAAATACAACGTTTACGAAACAAACTTAATCTTCTACAATCTGAGTTCTACAGATAAGTCAATTTTTGGTCTTACCATTCCCTGTAGGCTCCAATTACACTGTCACAACGTACACCGGTGACGAAGAGGGCGCTGACACCGACGCAAACGTTTATATTACACTCTATGGTGAAAAAGGAGATTCTGGTTTCCGAAAACTGTCGTCCAAACACCATGTGAGGGGAAAGTAAGTATAACATTGTAGTTCAATGTCATTGTTGGTCTGTACCATTTGGATCCCTCATCTTTATTTTAGGCAACGACATTGTCTTTCCTTAACATAAGAAGTTCGCTAAATTTCATTAATATAGAATTTTGCGGCAATAGAAAGGTCCAAAGGAATCAATCGAGATAACACACATTTTGCCTTTTTACACACTTGTCAGAAAAACTTCTAACCCTAGATAGAGCTTACCACGTATAAACATAAATTTTGACGCAACGAAATGGTTTCGAAACAAATCATGTCTCTTTGTGGTGAACCCTGTTAAGAGTTATGAAGGCAAAGATACACACTCGAGTATAGAAATCTTCACGAGACTAACCATCTCGGTAATCTGACACGTGACCAACGTGGTGATCCCTGATGGTGTAGTAGGTAGCAATCCCGACTAACAACCAGGGAGATGTGGGTTCGAGTCCGAGTTTTTTTTTCGGATAAGTGTGTCGAAAGGTAAAATATGTGCTTACTTCCAAAGGTTTGTTTACAAAATTCATCTGTTGTTACTGCTAGCTGGAAAAATCAACACTTAGAAAAGCAATGACCTGTGGTTATAGAGCCTTATGTTACTACACGCGGTTGCTAATGTACGGTAATGAAATAACTAATTGTAGACAAGACACCGAGACTCTACTTCTCCCGGATCTTGGAAAACTGAAACAAGTGCGAGTTCTACACGACAACTCGGGTGCTGCACCAAGTTGGTTCCTAAACAAGGTAAATGGTTGATTGTGTTAGAAGTTTCCAATAGAGAAGAAACAGCTTCTATCCATTCATAAACCAAGTAACTATTACAACTAGCTTACAAACTAACTTCTCTATCTTCTTTTTATTTTCACTTTCCTTATTTTTCCTCCATCCCAATAAGAAGTATTCTTAAAGTAAGTAAAAAAATAGGAAGTTAAACTTCTTTGTAAGTTACAAACCTCGTTGATCTCAGTCCTAGTTTAACCATATTTTTCACATTCCACCGCCTGGTCGGCCCAGTTGGTTGGGCGTCAGTCTGACGAGCGGGAGGACCGGGTTCGATTCTCGGTGCCAAATCTCAACTCAGGTTCTTAAATTAACCGAGGATATGTCACCTTTGCTCTAACATCTGCAAACGGTTAGACCTTTGCGTCTTCCCGGGTAAGGACGTTAAACCGTAGGCCCTCAGAGTTCTATAATTGAGTTGCAAAACCTTGGGGATTTTGCAAGTGTCCTCGATTATTGAAAAGAATAAACTAATTTCTACTTTCATTAGTATCTACGTCATTGCATTTGTATTTCCTCCATGAAACAAAAAGCATTTGTGGTTTTTGTGCTTGTAAAAAATCTAAAAATAATGGATCATCTTTCCTCCACCTCATGATTAACTATCGTTATTCTTATGTAAAGCTAACGGTGACTGACGAGAATGGAAGAGTCTACAATTTTCCTTGCAAGGAATGGCTTAGCGAAACTCAAGGAGGTGGAAAAACAGAAAGACTTTTAAGACTGGAGAGCTCTTAGTGTCAAATAGCTGTCATTACTTAGAAAGGTAAAAAACGCTCAGATTGAAAATATTACAAAAATATGAGACCGTTGCTTGAGTTGCTAAAACGCAGCTCGCTTGAAGCAATTGCAAGACTAAACCCGCGACGTTTTACTTCTTATAGACTTTTAAGTTTCTTAGCATAAAATACAGAAACCTGTGCATGCGGTTCTATTTGCTTCCGGTTATTTTTTCTGATTGTTCTATCGTCTCCAACATACTTCTGTTACGTTGATTTGTATGCTTAAAAATTTGACACAAGTAGGCTTTCAAGATTTTCCTTTGGTGAATTAAATGAGAATATTTTAAATCAACCACTAAGAGATAAACTATGCAATACACAGAAAGATACATGCTCCTTACCAAACAGTCTTTCGACGAGATATCGGACTCCGATATCAAGCGTTGCAAACAGGTGCCCTCTTTTTGAATGAGGCGTTTTTGTAAACAAAGAAAAAAATTAAACAATTTTTTTAGATTTCTACGCAATCAGTATCGATAGTATAGAAACTAGTTTGGCACGAGCTTTCGTTTAACTCATATTTCTAGGAAAGAAAGGGAAAGGAGAGGGGAGTATGGGACAGGGTAAAAATCCTAGCTGTGTGCAACGAGATTTCTCGTCCTAGGGGTCAAAAGCCAACTGATTTCTGTGGCCTGTGTACCTTTTAGGTATTTTGTTTCCTCGTTACAAATAACGGAAAATTTGTGAACAGTCGAAGTCTAAAAATCTGAAGAATAACAGACTCCACAAGACACGATACCACGCCCACATTTTAACGCCTTTTAAGGGTTTAGTTGGAAGCACCCCTTACAGGCAGGAGTCCCCGACCCGCTCTCTCCCCCTTTCGACGAGCTATTGGGACTTGTTCAGAAGAGTAATCGGGTAATAAAGACTGAAATCAGATATATTATATAACCAATTAATTGTATACTGACGAAGCGTCAATAAAAATCCAAATTTTCATAGTTATTGAGTCTCTATCGTTTTCTTTTCAGATGGACAGAACTGAACTTGAATGTCTCACAACGTGACCTACCGATGACACAACACACTGCAACTTTGAATTTCGTTTAACTTTACTGGACTTACTCGTTGGTCTTCATCAAATGATAATGAATACTCATGAATGGATACATGTGTATCTACCTTTCTATCTTTCTATCTATCTGTATGTATATATACTTTATTCGTGAATATTTTCAACGACTGACAGAACATTTCAGCTGATTCGGCACACCTCTTTGGCTATAAATTAATAAGAACGAGTACCTTCTCTTTGGAGGTCACGGATTAATCTTGGCATGACCATGGCTAAGTCAGTACTGACGTAAAAAAATTAACTTGGTTCCCACATACATGCATTAGAAGCTCTGGCCACGTGAGCAATGACAATGGCTACTTCGTCAGCTTATATTTTCACGTGCAGTAGAATGTTTTGCTTAATCAGATCTAAGGTCCCATATTTGTGTTTTTGTCTGAAGAGATGATTGGGATCCCAAACATATCCTATGTCAGCATGTAATCCAGGTTAGTTAAAACCAATTTCGATGTTATCATGAAATGATATATAGTTAGATTTAAATTGAGGTTACGTTTTACGTCGCTATAAAGAGCGCGAGGAACAGCGTGTACGAAGTTTATACAACTAAAGAGACTGGTAGATACACAAGACATAGTCAAGTTTTAGTGTATATAACACATTCTGTATATTCCATGAATATTGTACGTTTTGTTTTTTAAAGGGTCACCTTCGTCCTTTCTTAATGTAAATAGCTTGAAATAAAAGAGCGTGGAATATAAATGCAGAGAACCACTTGACTCATTCGCTAGTTACTACAAATTAGACGCTGTTAGGTAGAGAAGTGTCTGGTAGACCAAGCAGCTGCTTTGCAAGCAGAAATTGTATGATTAAAAAGAATCCATGTGATCTTTAGTGTCAATCCTAACATAGCCTCGTCCCAAGAGTGGGATGCGAAGCTTGTCAAAAAAGGGAGGTAATGTAGTCACCGCTCTGTTGGTGCTGCAGAAATACCAAAGAAAAAAGTTGTAAAACTAATCAGGTCAACAACCACGGGACAGGTATTGACACGTTTCAAAACAAACAGGGTCCCAAAAGTGCAATGGGTATGTCACATGGGTTGAACATGGGTTAGCTAGACCGTGCAATAAGTGTCAGTCGGTCAGTTATTTCTTCGTTTTGTTGTCAAAAGGAACACTGGTCTATACACCGAGTGTTATGCAAAGCAAAACACGAGTTCACACAGAGAAGAACAAATGGATAGGGAAGGAGTTTGGGGACTGTACTTGTGGTGTTTATTAGCCACAATAATCCAAAGCAGTAGGCACACGTAGGAAGTAGAAAGAAAATGTTTAGTCCAGTGTTGGTTAAATTTAAGCCCTTTGAAAGTGATGTGGGATAGAGAGGCACAAGTCCCATTAATATCTGAACGAGTCGGTTCCCTACCATCAAGATTAGAAACAAAGCATTAATGAGTATAACAAATAGAGAAATTGATCTCAGAACAGCTAATGACACGAAAATACTTTATTGTCGTTAGGTGGAACTGATTCTAAATACAACGAGAAAAGCGAATCGAATGATGTCAAAGTTCAATTTCCTGTTACCACTTGAGGTCTAGAACTACCCATTATACGATAAGTTTTTGAGCTTATAGTTAAGAAAGGCAACGATACTGACAAATTATGCCCCAATGTTTTTAAAACAGTCCACCCAATAGCATTCCTTATCTCAATTTCATTCAAACTAACCAACCTGAAGAGCTCTGTATACTCAAATCAATTGTAGGTCCTAAAGGAGAAACATCCCAGTTACCCAGCCATGCCAATACGTGCCAGTAAGTCAAGGTCAGTTCTCTTTGAGCCTGATGATTCAGCCGACGGGCAACCAGGATTGACCGTATATAAGTGTCTGATTATATTTCAACTAATTTTTGCCACGTGATACCTAATTGGTTTCCATGGTAACGACAGCAAAAAACGCAAAAACTGCAAAACTGTTGACACCAAAATGTTGCAAACGGTTGAGAATATAACATTTCGCTTGGCAAAGTAGTTACTAATGATCAACTAACTCATCTTGTAATTAATCAAGTTGGTTATGTTGCCATGGCAACGACTTCCAAAAATCCAAAATGGTGGCCATCAGCCCAAGTTTCGGATTTTGTAATTTGTTTTAAAAAGCTCTAAAACAATTATAAATAATAACAAACATGAAATCTCTAAAAAGAAATAATGAATTTGTAACATAGTCATTTTTCAGGCAGAATGTTCACCATTTTTGAAGGCAAACGAAAATTTTCATGGTTTCCTGTGATGACGCCATTAAATTAGGTTCAAAAGATATGTTATTAATCAAAGAACAGTTGTGCGGAAGCTTTCGGAAATCGGTAAAATAGCAAATTCCCCCACCCCTCTCCCCCCCGCCCCCATGCCTTGTTGGGATAATCCGCTTATTTCATGACATATCACTTCGGAGGTTTTTTTGACAACTGAAGTCGACGATAGCCTGGTACAGGCCCTTATATTCTTTGTGACGAAGCAGATGAATTTACAAAGGACAGCAATGCCATTGGCAACGTCCCTGACCTGAAACGGATACCAAACTTACCAACAATGAATCAGTTGAGAAAAGCTCTCAAATACCCGCCCACTTTCTTAGATGTTAAAGCATGTGTCGAACACCTTCTGAACCTAGGGTTTACCCGTTAAGTGGAAGTCACCGTTCTCAGGTAACTACTGCTATGTGTATTAATAAAAACGATGGAGAGATGGGCATTGACTATGGAGAATCGAGTATTTTATACCTTCACCCGATTTCTAGAACCAGAAGGCTCTAGACAACTTAGGTGACAAGTCGTGCTTTAGTGTTCTAAACCAAGAGAAAGCTTACAATCAGGTATTTACTGCAGAAGATAGACATTTCTCCTTGAGTCTTTATGAGTGGAAACAAATTCCCTTTGGTCTAGCAAATGCGCAAGAAAATTTCCATAACCTATTTGGACGTGATTGTATTTTTGGAGTCATTTGGGACACAAATTGAACACCTTCGTTAAGTGCTTAAATGCTTAAAATACCATGGTGTGAAAATGAATCTTCCTCTTTTAAAATGAATTATTGAAGAAGTGTTTCTAAAGGCAGCGACCACATGGATCCCAAAGCTACCATTGCAGTAACCGATACAGAGAAAGTCAAACTCAAGACAGTAGGAGAATTAAGAAGAGTCTTTGGAGTCCTTGGTGTTTATCGTCAACAATGATTTTCCGAACCATGGTCAATTGCGGAAGAAAGTCAAAGCCAAAAGCCACCTTAAATCTTCTGGGAAATTTTATGGTCAACTACCATCCAAGGCGCCAGTAACATGGGAAACCAACCTCCAGTCACTATGGAAACACTGATTAAATCACATCCCCTCTTCTACCTAGACTACAACTCATTTTTAAAAGCACCCACTGATGTTTCACAAGGCGGCCTTGGAAGTGTTCTTTATAAAGAGTAATTGTCCATGGGCCAGAACAGAATTTATTACCACTTCGGGGGACAAAAGGTGACCGGTATAAATTTGAAGAGTTGCTCAAGTTGTTTAATAATTTTGATGATAGCAGTTTTAAATTGGTAGCTTTTTGTGTATTTTTAGCTTTAAAAAACTAGAAAATGCGCTTTAGCATGAAAACGAGGCTCAAAAGAAAAGAAGTCCGTAAAAGGAACGATTATCATTCTAAGCCTTCCTAAAGATATAAAAAAATTTTAAAATACATTTATTCTATTCGATTTTAATGACTAAAATAAGAAACCGCTTTTAAAGCCTCGTTTTAGAACTAATTTCCTATCATCAGTGTTTGCAATGCATCATGGGTAATCTAAGAGGGTGGACACTGATTTTTCAGTTTCCTGGCTATTTGTTGACGGATCTCCGACATTTTAATTCAAAATATACAAAAGTTATTCCCATTGAAGGTAATGAACAGCTATTTTAAAATAAATTTTTTTTCGAAATTACTACTTTTTTTAGTTCTTTTTCGGGAAAAACATTCGTACAAAACTTACCAGCATTCGAGATGTGCACTCAATTGTCGAGGTTCATGTACTGAACTGAGTGTGTATTTACCGGTTTTTAGTTGTAATATGGGTATTTGGATGGTAATG
>JAOBRD020870264.1:0-12905 GCA_027575215.2 Hydrozoanthus sils | reverse complement strand
ACCCAAACTTTTGTTGGATAGTGAGGAAGTTGAAAAAGATATTTGAATAAGAAAAATATTGAGTAAAATCAGCAAACCGTCCCTCCTGGAAAGGGACTAAAAATTAATTTTTAAACTTCCCAAAAAATCACCAAATTCAAAATTCTCTTTAAAAATAACATTCTTCAAAAAATAAAATACAACTCAAAACTCATCCAAAAAATCTTAAAATATTCAAGTCGGTCATCTGTGTTATAAGTATTACAATTTTGTAGATTCAAATCGTCGACGGAGATATCGTAAGAAACATGAGGAAAAGTGGCCACAAAGCGCGCTTTGGGTGTACTCGGGCCTTAACTTAAGTATTGTATCAAGTTATCACCTGTTGGCATGAAATGATTCTGTTTCTTTCTTTTTTGTTTAACTTTTTCCGAGTTGGTTCACTGAAATCAAAGTTGTCACAGTTCTATAGCGTTCTTAGTTACTAAATTCAAAATCGACCACTCCCAAAAGACGGCGGATGTACATTATACCACAATGCATTGAGAACCTTACTACGCTAAAAGGAACTCGGGGAAGGTAACAGTTGGTAAAACTCTTCCTTGTATTAGCAACACTGTGTGTCAAATTTGAGGTTTACAGATTCTCACAATGCGTTTTTATGAGCAGTTTTAGATGTTTAATGCGCTAGGAGTTGTGGGTAAATGTACATATCGCCATCTTTGTGTAAACGTGAATTGAAGCTGCTTTTTAAACCATGCGAAAAGAATGGCCACTTATGAGGTGTCAACTTGACGGATTAATGGCATTTCGGTTCATGTGAAATTAGGCTAGGCATGTAAAGGCATAAACAATTATCGGGTGGAATATCCTGAAGATTAAGTTTTGATTTGGATCGAAGCAACCAAATTAGAACCGAGAATCTTAGTTTAGTCAATTTTTACAATTTAAGAGTTTCTTTTGTTGCTACGGTAACTACCATTTTTATTTAAAATGATTCGTCTGGCCCTTTACGGTGGCGTTTCATCGAAAAATAAGGATGTCATTTAAAAGGTTAGAATTTCAAATCCACCGTACCGAAAAATATGGCGACTGTATGCTTAACCACAATGCTTTTGGAACCTTGCACTTCAATGGCAATAGGAGCAGGAACAGTTGTTGGAACTGGTATTGGTGTTAAAACAATTATTATGCAAGATTTGAAGTAATAGCTATCTCTTAGAGTGACCGAGTGGTTAGCGTGTTCAACTCGTAACCCTAGGTTCGAGTCCCGGTCAGCGTTAGATTATAATATGCTGAGCATTGTCGGTAAGCGTCGAAGGTCGCCATCATAAGGTTAATTGTCGCTGCTGGTCAGATTTTGGTATTGCAAACGCAATAAATATTTATTAAACAGTTAATATTTTTGATTGGGGGTATTACGTAAAGTGCTGCTTGCAGTGATAACTTTAAAACAAAAATTTTTCGCTCTCAAGATGGGGTTTAGAAATTTATTCTACGATACAAGCGATCGTCAATTCTCTCGTATTCAATTAAATGTAAATATTGAATAATTATTTAATTGATGTGTGTATAGCAAAGAAAGCCATCAAATAAAATTTTAAATAAGGAAAGGTGAGGAAAGCTTACGGTGTTGTCTCAAACACGGGTTGTGCAGAAGAACCATAACTTTGGGACGAAAGCACTTTCCTTTTTTGTGCCATTTGTCTCCCTAGCTCTGCCGGCAATAAGTCTGGTTTAGTTATAGCTTGAAAACCAACCGTTCGCTTGTATAAACAGTCTCAAATGAAAAGCTCGGGAATGCACGGTACAGCGTTCTCAAGCGAAATGAAGGACTTTACGCAGCAAACAAGAACGGCAACGTCAGAAAGCAATAGTGAATACAATAACTGCACGTTGGAATGCACCGTGCTGGTCACCTGCACGCTGTCGTCTTGGAAAGTACACGGGAAAAGCTAAGTTTTGAAGTTCTTACGACTACGAGAAAGAAAATTATTTTTTCTTTTTCTGTTCACAAAGTGTAACCCGGACAAAAAAGAAAGCATATTTGCCATATATGATCAAAAAGGGCAAGCAAGAAGTGTGTTTTTGGTAAGCTGTTGTCGTCGGCATTACCGTACGTCCTCGTTTCGTAAAGCATAGTTGATATAGCCGACTGGTTATGAAACCATTGTTGTAGGTCTTTGTTCCTCGTTTTTTTTTGTTCACTAGTGTTGAAGGTGCACAAAATACAAAAGGTTTTGAAATGCAAATCAAAAGCCAGTCAAAACATTCTCACTAACACCTGAAACAAAGATTGTGCACCCTCACGGTTTGTTCAACCTACAACAAAACATCTTTACACATTCCTTGTACTTTCTTTATGAAATTTGCCGGCTTTCATAACCAGCCGGCTACATTAACTATGTGTAGAGTCTGCATAACTTACTTCGAGCAGATTGGATAACAGCGGGGGCATTTTTTTTTAATTTTTTTAAGTCTCAAAAATGCCTCAAAAACCTTTTCCGAAGATTTTCGAAAAATTCCGAAGATTTCCTAACGTTTCCGAATACCTCCGAAGAATTTCGAAGTTTTTGAAAAATCATAAAAGCGCCTTAGAAACAATTTCACACCTCTTCCGAAGACTTCAGAATGTTTTCAAAGTTTACAAAGATTTTATTACATCTCCAACAATTTTCGGAGAAGGCTGGGATGAATTTGTTGAGTTATGCAACGCTTTCTTGTGGGATACCGCGGAGAATGAAGAATATTTCCCTCCACGTCATAAACATGCAATCCTGGTTCCTCGTAAAAATTTAGGATTATTATCACTTGTGTTTTCAATTTTGGAAAAAAGTTGTAAATACTCGTGAAATTGATCCTTAATTTTACTCGGCCCCATGCGAATATAGTGCAGTCAGAGCGCCCAATCGATGTGTTAATCAGCATAACACCCGGACCTTCAGTGGATATCATTCTCGCCAGTTATTGAAATCCTTTGCACGAGAGGCGCATAGATGAGCTCACATTTTTAAGGTGTCTAATAGGAATTGTGGTCATCAAGTGTCAGTTTTACTATAGTTTGTGGAATACTAGATTTTTACGAACGATGTTTGAACTTGAAGGCGTAAAGTATGAACAATAAAATCGTTTCCTGCCCTTAGCCAGAACTGGAAGTACCAGATGCAGTAGTTCGGCTTGCGGACGACGCGAACTTCTAGGGGGTCCTGGGGTATGCCCCCCTGGAAAAATTTGCTTTGCGTTTCCTGGGCCGGAATTAGTTAACCGGGAAGATCTTTTGAGTAGTCAAAAAGCGCTCACAAGAGATGGAATATTAATTGACCAATATACGTTAACTTTAAGGCGGGATTCAACCTAAACTTTTGTTGAATAGTGAGGAACTTGAAAAAGATATTTGAATAAGAAGAAATTTGAGTAAAACCGCCAAATCATTCCTCCATGCAAGGGACTAGTACAGCTTTGGTTTGAGAACGGTTTGGCGAATTTACATCAAATATTAACTTCTAAATTAGTTTTTAAGCTTCCCAAAAAATCACCAATTTAAAAAATCTCTTCAAAATTACCAATCTTTGAGAAAAAAAATAAAACTCAAAATTCACCGAAAAATTCTTAAAATATTCATGCTGACTCTCCTTCATCTCAGCTGTGTTTCAAGCATAGGGATTTTGTAGGTTCAAACCATGAACGGAGATATCGGAAGAAACATGAGGAAAAGTGGCCACAAAGCGTACTTTGGGTTAAGTCGCCTTAATCAGTATCAGTTTGTAGTTGTTCGTTTTTTAGTTGATTCCAAAACGGACTCCAATAGTACATACCAATTTCATATCTCTGAAGAGCTGCTCTCCAGAGTCAGAGATCGTCAGATCTTCGGATCCAAAGGTTGAGTCGCTATCGTTATTGAAGTCTCATTGATCACAATAAATCAACGATTTTGTCACTTGAAAAATTAATCACTTCTATTTCTATTGATCTGTTGCGTACACTTTTTAAATTCACGTGTATTTTAACTGGCACTATAAAAGCGTGTCGGCCTTTACCGAATCGTATCTCGATTATGGAGGCTCGAAAATTCATTATAACCTAAAACTTTGAGATGGTCAGGTATCTAGACAGTTTAAAGTATCGACTTGGGCAGCTTATTTGATCAAGCTTTTGAACTTACTATCCAAGCACTGTCAACTTTTTTTTAAAGCTCAATCCCCCTCACAAAGTTGATTGTTGGATGTAAAACCATGCAAAGTTTTAGCACTTGCTCGACTTGAAGCTCGAACGAAGTCGTAGCCTTAATAAACTGAGCAGAAGCATATTGCTAACCTAACTTTCCATGACTTGCAATTACAGCGCATGGGAAATTTCTTGCCTTGCTGATATTTTTTTTCCTCATTGAATGTCAAGCGCCAAAATCAAAGGTTTTGTAACAACTTGCTTTTAAAGGAAATATATCCTTTCCAATTGTTCAGATTGACATGCATGAGTGATTCTAAGTAGTACTGTAAGCCGGTATAGGACACAGTGTCCGGTTTATAGGACACCTAAGGATTTATAGGACAATGACGTCATTTTTAGATTAGTCCTATAATTTGGGTTTTTTATTGGTTTAGATTTAGAATGGCGCTTTTATTAACGGTTTTTATATCTATAAAGTTGGATTTTAGGGGTTTTCAGGTCATTTTTTACTGAAAATTCGTGAAGAAAGGTCTAGAAAATGGCTTCCAAAGATGCAGCAGAAGTGTTTGATGAAAAGAAACCAGCAGAACCACACAAGACAGAAAAAAAGATTGAGGAGACTGAAAGAGAATGTTACAAGTGTAATGAAATTGAATGTAACGATACTGTTATCCTTCACGCCACTTTGGAGCAATGTAGCAAGGTTGAGGGATTAGGTGAGAAACCTGCTAGTAAGGAGAAACCTGTGTTGCATGAGTCTGATTTGGAGGCTCATCGCATGATCAATGCCTTTGGCTGGATTGTGAATCACCCTGATGAAGAATTGAGTCAGGATATCAAGGACGATTGTGCTTATCGCGCCTTTACCTTGGTGCACTTTCGACAGGTGCGGCTGATTGTGTACAGTTTGATATCCCTAGATTTGAGGGTGAAGAAGTGGAAGGAGTTACGCGAGGTGCTCAGAGGGACTTGTCCTGAGGGAGAGGTGGCATGTTTGCAGCGTTATTGTCAGCTCACTTTGCTTAAAGTATCTGCAAACCCTGCGTTGAATTGGCAAGACAAATTAGAAGTGTACCAAAAGCTGAACAAGGGCTTTCAGGAAGTTGGATTTCCTCATCTGTCAGGAGGAGACAAATTAGAGGGTCCTAAAAAAAGGGAAGATATTACTCTTTTGGGACCCTTGATGTGAAAGAAGAAGGACTGAAAATGAACAGCTAAACAAGCCAAGCTATATACACACAAACTGCAAGACATTATTATTATTATTATTATTATAAAGTTTAATATTCATTAAATTACATAATAAATTTGTTAAATTACGTAATAAAAATGTTTGTTTAAAAAAGTGTTCTTCAGTGTTTATTAATTTACATCATCAAATCGTTTCTTCAGTGTTTATTAATTTACATCATCAAATCATCATCTTCGGCAGTGCTTTGTCGGTATCCGTAGGGAAAGCTTTGATAGGTGTTTGAGTCTAACACTCTCTTAGAAAAAACTAGTTTGTACATTTTTGTTTGAGGTTGTGTGACAATTGAATAACTTTTCGATTTTCTCACGATTTTTTTGTCCTGATGTACAGGAATTGTTCGATGTTCTTCCAAAGGGGTGTTAATTTCTCTTAGAATGTTTTGCTTCAGAATTTCGTAATTGAGTTGCTGATGACCTTCAAAATTGAGTGAAAATCCTCTCACTTTGCACTCGGTGGTACCTTGTCTTGTAATATAGCCGTAATTTTTTGGGCCAGCAGAACAAAATTCGATAATGGTGTCTTCTTCGGGTAGCTCGTTTTTGAAGTCTCCGAGATATTCTCCCAAGGGTGGTTTGGTTTCACCTCTTTTTGTCGTGAAAATAACAGAATCGGTGTCAAAATTCAATACTCTTTTTTCCAAAAAATGTAATGTATTGTACAGTTTGAGGCGGGCCCAACAGGTGGTAAATGCTGCCACAAAGATATTCAAATTGATACCAATTGGCTTTTCTTCGGTGTGCATTTTGTACTTCAATTCTAAGACATTGTCATTTAACAGATACATGTCTCGAATGTCTTTTTGAGCGCTGCACAGAAAATGACAGAGGTCAGTGGGTTCGTTAAATTGTTTTGTTTGTGTCTTGTTGATGCGTTGACCAAAGTTTCCCAACATCGAGTTTAACATCAATTTGGCGACAGCACGCAGACCCGCATTTTTAGCTATTTTGTCGGGGTCAAGTCGGATACCCTCTTTTTCGTAGAAATCTTGCACAAATTGTTGTTTTGTTTCAGGAGTAGTACACGTAGTTGGCCAACCGCTCGCTTCCATTTTGAGCTTTAGCCAAGCATTGACGTAATCGGCAAACAATCCTTCAATTTTTCTCTCAAAGTGCCACACTTCATGAATGGTGACGATAGTGTAGCCTCGACGGACGGCCTCTTCCAGTTCAGGGGTACACCACGTTCCAGTCAATTGTCGATCTAGAGCGGAGTCTGGGCAGGACCACACTTTGTCGTGTAGGGGTAGATCAATTTGAGATTCCACACATCGACGACAAAGAGGAAAAGTTAGTTTGTCGTTGTACCTGTAAGGTAGTACAGGGTGATAGAGTTCGTAGGGTGGCAAAATGGTTACTTTGGCCAATCCAAAATAAGGTGTCAAATCCGTACTTCGAGGGCTGTAGATGAAGGTAAGGTGACCAATAGGGTAAGTAGCATTCTTATTCACCCACGGATAAAGACTGGTAAAGTCATAGTAATCAATACTTTCGTCCAATTCAGCTTTCTTGTACAATTGGACAACATTGGTTCTACCTCCAAAAAAGCATCACGTGGATTTAGAGGGGTGGCTAAATTTAGCGAGTCCACGTATTCTTTGACATGGGGATTGGTTTCTTTCAAGGTTTGCCAATCACATTCCCAAATCTCGACAACCTTAAAACCACGTCTTCGAAGGTAATTCATCTTGTGTTGTGTAGCTTGATAAGCATCTTCAGGAGTTCTACCCTGGAGATAATTCGATTTTTCTCGTCGATTTGGATAACGTAATTTGCAACCGTGCCACAGACAGCCATGAAATTCGTAACAGGTACGTGTAACCGAATTATAACCGTCAACAGTATATCGTGTTCCAGGGATGCGATATTCTCCTCCGCTTCGAGCATGTTCCAAGATCAAATTCTGCGTACCTTCCAAATAAAGTAGCCACTCCAGACTAACAGCTGAATGATTAGGTTGACGTCGCCAACCTTGTCTCGGTTCGGAGGCTATGGTACGGGGAATTAGGCGATTTTTGCGCAATTCCCAACTGCAGGCAGCAGCAATGGTGATTTTTGAAAAAGGGCTGAAGCCCGTCTGTTCTTCGAAAACTGTTTTGAAGGTCATACAACCTTCTTTTAACAACTTGACGTCCGATTTGCAATAGTCCACCAATTCTTTCTTGAAGTCAAAAATAACATCATCTCGTACTTGAGCAGTATACGATTGGTCAAATTGACTTTTCGCTTCGATAGACATGGTGCGATGACCGTAACTGTCTTTGGGCGGAAGAGGCCCAACATAATTCCTGTTAGCTTTCGTGTTAAAAAAATGTGGAAAATATCCTTTTTTAAGTTATCTTAAACCAAATGTCTTTGGAAAAGAGGCTAAACTCATAGCAAAAAAGGACAAAGAGTCTATGAAACGAATACCATACACTTCCAGCATTAGAATTTTACCTCCATTTCGTATCTGTTTCACAGAACAATTTTGGCGGGCAAATTCTTGCATAATGAAGTATCCGTCATATCCTTGAAAATTGTGTGCCACAACTGTAAGGGTAATGTCATCTTCTGCTTTCAATTCATGTAACCACGTAATAAAGTTCATTACACAAGAAGTTTCTTCGAAGACGTGTACAGGTTCGTCATCAAATTCGGTTTGAGCAATTAGCAAACTGGGTACATGTGTTCCACCATCTTGACAACTTTCAATATCAAAGAATACCAAAACATCAGTTTTTTGTCGCTTGATTTTATCTCCGTCTTCATTGTCGTCGTTGTCATCATCATCGTTATTCTCCTCCAGAAGGCTTTCGTCATTCATCGCTTCATCACATTGAATTTGAGTAAGGTTTCTATAGGGTCCATGTCTTTCTAGACGTTCAGCTATTTCGTCACCGGTTTGAATGTAACACTTGTGTTCACTCGCGAGGACGTATTCTTTGCAAGAAATACAAACGTCATGTCCGCAGACGTGGCGAGCCACCTGTTTGGGACCAAAAAGAAGTTTGAAGCACATTCCACATTTGCGTTTGTATTGGCAGATGGATAAGGTGTGACGTTCCACTTTTTTTTGAAATAAAGTTTTTTGATTGTGAGTTTCGAGACATTGCGTACCGTAAAAATAGCGATTACACGCTTCGCACAACAAGGTAGGACAGCGGTCCGTACGTTCTTGGCATGCCTTGAGAAAGTCTTTACATCCATTTTGATAACAAGATTTGCAATAATCATTATTGGCTGTACAAGCATGTCGACCACGGTTCGAGTAGGGCTTTAGACAAAAATAGCAAAAATATTGCTTATTGAAGAAGCCTGGTAATTTGGTAATAACGTCATAATGACCCTGATCCAAAAAAAGGGTCAGATGATGGGTTCCAGTTCCATAAGAATACACTTGATATCCACGATTAGCATCAACAACAAGAATGCGATAACTTTCTAGAGTTGGAGTTTGCGACAAATGCAAAAGTTCGTCGGGTCCACACCCTTGGTGAATATTTAGTCCCGCTTCTTTCATTAGAGCAACAGCTTGTATTTTTTGGAGGGGTCGACCTCTTTTGATATTCCCAAAATCTGGTGAAGAAGGATCTTGATCGCGAGCAAGAGCTGTCACTAAAGCTCTAGCACAACACAAATTGTCATTGTTTTTAATTGTAATCATAGAGCGTTTCACATGGGTTAGGTAAGCGGAAGAGGTATTACCAGGTGTGTTCTTTTTTCTTCGTGGCATTCCTTGACCTCTCTGAGGCAAACTAACGTGAACAAAAGTAAGATCGAACGTGTCATTTACTTCAAAGCGTTCGTTCGAGTTCAACATTTTACGTAAGCGTTCTAAAATAGCTTCGGCGCGATCACTATTTTCTCGCCACTCAGCCGCTGTCATATTCCAAGCATCATAGGCACCTCTTGCAAAGGAAGAGGAATTTAAGTGAAAATGTATTCGATCTTGGTCCTCCACATCTTGTTCTTCCAAGAGGCGCATCAGTGAAGAATGCAAGGCTTGGACAATTTCTTCGCGGACATTTTCGTCGGGGCGAAGTTGTCTTTCTTGAACTAATTGGGTTTTGTAATGATTTTCAGTGACGTGTAAATGAGCAATACGTTGCTGAATAACTGGCTGAAGACGAAACGTTAAAGGGGCATTTTGTATAGCACCACCCACTTGATTATTTTCTTCTTGAGTGTCAAAAGTAGAGTAGTCTATATCAGCAACATCATCATTGTACTCTAGTTCAGGTATCCAATTTGGTGACCAAGCGATACCCAATTGACTCAAAAGATCTTCTTCTTCTTCTTCTTCTTCCGCTTCCATGGCGTAACGTAAAGCTGGAGGGTGCAATACGAAAGTGAAATGTGTAACTGTCAATGATGTTATTTTATAAGGTTATGTAATTAGATATTTTTAAAAAAATATAGGGATGGGGGGGGGGTATCCCTATTTCAATATACATATATTTTTAAAAATATAGACCAATGAGAGTTTAGTTTTAAAGAAGAACCAATCAGAGAAAAAAGGATCGATTTCTATATAAGATGTAAAAAAGTTCAGCGATTTTGCACGTCTTTTTTGAGAATAATTGAATGATGTATTCTACTCTCAGTAATAGAAAAGGGGGGTCAAAGCGTGGACTGCAAACTAAGAGAGGCGGTCCTCCTCAGAAATGTCCACCGCGTTATACCGAGGAAAAGTGTCCTGTACATCGCGCTCCCATTTTTGAGTATACGTCAAAAGAGAAGAACTGGAAGCACTTGCGCTGTACCATCAATAAGTGTCCGCTGTTGGTTGAGTCTGTGCCTTTGAACCAAGAGAATAAGTACCTGGAGGATTTGGCTATGAAGTTGCACGTGTGGTTCAAAGATGCCACCACCAACTTTGAGTGTTACTGTCAAAAGGTGGCCAGCTTTAGTATTTGCGAAAAGTCCGACAAACCTGAGAACAAGGGACGTCCTTTTGTGGGTTGTAAGGCTGGGCGTTGTCGCTTCTTTTGCTGGTTGGATCGCGAACCTGAACCGCACATGCAGGCTCATTTTGACGGAATGCGCGAAACGGACGAGGAGGAAGGAGGTGATAAGAAGCCTCGTTTTGACAAGTCTGGAGAGTTTTCCCCAGCCGATGAAGAGGAGCGCTATTCTGGGCATGAAGAAGAGGATTGAATTTTTTTTGACCAATCAGTTAAAAAATAAGCCATTAGCCAATCATCTTTAAGTAAACTATAGTGAAATAAGCAATTTTTTATATTTTTATTAGTTTAAAACGAGACGAGTTGGATCGTGTGTGTTTGATAGTAGATTTTGACGGTTTTATTTTGAAAAAAAAAGAACTTTGTAATTCGTGAGATGGGATATTGCGGTGTGAGTGATCATTGGACTGATCGAACTTGGGGCGTGTATCATTATAAGCCGCGCGTTTCGTATGAGGTGGCTGTTCGCGAGAAAAGCAAGACTATCAAGTATGTCTATAAGCATATACACGGGTTGCGTTACACGCCTAGAAGAATGGAGGAGGCGAAAGAACCGGAGCAATTTCTATTGGATTTGCGAGGCTTGTACGAACGATTTCGCACCAAAGAGAGATACATGGTGGCTTATAAAGGGGGAAATATCGAAAGAAAAACTTTGTACGATTTGAGAATTCCATGTCTCAATCTCGAACTGTTTGGGTGTCCCAAATTTGATGACATGTTACGTTTGAGAACTGTCCCTACTTGCGGATTACATAAGGAACCTTTGCGTCATCATTGTGCTCAAGTAGAGTGTTATCATTTTAAGCAATGGTGGCGTAATGTAATGGGTTATGGTTATGATCGCAATTATATTAATTATGACGTATGTAAACGCTTGGCTTAATAAAAATGTATTTTTTGATTAAAAAAGTGTTATATTTTTTATTTAGTCTGGGGTCGAAAGATTAGGGAATCATAATTAAGTAAGACGCGTTATGGGTTGGAGGTGGTCTCTGTATCGTTGGGTTTGTACCGTACTCTATCACCAAGGGAATTATCCCGAAATAGAGGCTTGGGAAGCGGATCCTTATAGATTATTTGGAAAGTTGGTGAGCAAGAGGCATTATAATTGGGGGCACTTTGTGTCCTATATTATGTGGCTGGGCCTATATAAAACGGAAGAAGAGTGTGTGAAATGTTTGGAAACTTTGGAATACTACTACAGCAAGAAGATTCCTTCTTTGGGTGAATTGTATTTGAGATCATTGGTTAGAGGGTGCCTGTCTCTGTATGCGAGAACGGGAGGCTGTAGACGGTAAAAAAGAATGGATGACGACGAAATAGCACGCGCTTATCGCAATCCTAAAAAAGCTGGAGGTTTGGGTGGTGTTGCACGTTTTGCGCAAGCGCAAACTATTTCAATAGACCGTGAGGAGACGATTTCCGACGTCGCGGGTGATGGTATGGGGTGTGGATTATCAATGGGTAGCTGATTTGGTGGAAATGCAGAAATTGAGACGGTACAATAGTGGCTATCGTTTTTTAGTGGTGGTGATTGATGCCTTTTCCAAATATGCCTGGATGGAACCTTTGAAGTCCAAGACGGGCAGAGCCGTATCGGATGCCTTTCAGCGAATATTGAGGAAGGGAAGGGTGCCGTATCAATTGCAAACGGACAAGGGAAAAGAATTTTACAATCGAACCCTTGCAGATTTGTTGAAGAGGAAAAATATTCGCCATTTTTCGACGGAAGGGGACGCTAAAGCAGCCATTGTCGAACGTTTGAATAGGACATTGAAAGGTCGCATGTATCGCTACTTCACCGCTCAAAATACCTTGAAATACATTGATGTCATTCAAGATTTGATTGACGGTTATAACAAAACCTCCCACAGAGCTCATGGCTTGAAACCGAAAGACGTCAATTCGGAGAACGAGAGAGAGGTGTGGACGCGTCTCTTTGGAGAGGACCGGCCGACCAAGCGACCCAAATTAAAAGAAGGAGATTACGTCAGATTATCGGAACGCTTGAGACCTTTCAAGAAGGGGTATCTTTCTGGATGGACAGAGGAAGTGTTTCGCATACAACGCGTGTTAGAAGGGAAGCCCCCTACGTATAAGATTACCGAATACGATCACAAGCCTATTAAAGGAACGTTTTACGAACAAAACGTTCAAAAGATACTGGTGACTGAACGAACCGTGTGGCACATTGAAAAAGTTCTTCGAAGAAGAGGTGATTATCGTCTAGTCAAGTGGAAAGGATTTCCTTAAAAGTATAATAGTTGGATTCACCGAGATGAAGTGGTTTTATAAAAAGGGAGAACATTTTTTATTCAAGCTAGTTATTGTCATTCACTTGGCTCTAAAGATGGGATCGCAAGGAAGATACATACAAGTGATTAGCAGCAGCAGCACCAAAGAGTTTCCCGACAATCAACCTAACAGCTTTAAGAACAGATTGAACAAAACCCTCGAATTCAAAGGATACCACTGGGAAGTAGGATTGGCTAGTATTTCCATACCGGATTCAGGATTGGATTTCTCTGCAATATTCGCCAACATTCCTTTCCCACTTAGTTT
>JAOBRD020870159.1:0-12908 GCA_027575215.2 Hydrozoanthus sils | reverse complement strand
ATTGGAATGTAAATTTTGACCGAGCAGGCCGGGGACTGGTAACCTGTGACGTAGCAGCAGTGAGTTATGTAATTTTTGTTTAAAAAATTTCATTTCTGTTAAAAAATGTATAAAATTTTTATTTCAAATAATTTCAAGGGAATAATTCATTGATTAAAGTTACAACAGTGTGACTATTGTAGCCAGAAATCAAATTTTTGAGATAAAAAAAAGTGTCTCTGCCTCATGCCTTGTGCTACGTCATATGCCTCCTGCTACGTTATCATTGCACGCTTCAAGTCTAAAAAGTGTAACAGGAACATCGAGAAAAGGTTTTATTTTTGAAAATTACTGTTGTTAAAGGGTTCTACTTTTCATCTGGAACATAAAAAAATAAGCTTGATAGGGAATTTAAGGTCCAAATACTTTCGTAATAAAAGTAGCAAAAAACATTTTCAGCATAAATTAAAGAACTCTTGAACAATTTGAAACTTTTTTTTAAAAAAATTCTTCAGATATATATGCAGTTTTATCTGTTGAAAGCTAACATCCCATTTATTTGAAATCTTTCTTTTTGAGAAAATATCAATGAAAATACTTATAATAATACCAATAATATTTATCATTAATAAATATAAAACAATCAATTTTACTAAATTATAATTGTTATTATCATTTTTTCTTTTGTTATAATTTCATAAGTTTAGGACTCTTACAAAATTATTAGTATAATAAATCAGTTAATTAGAAATTTAAAATGAAACTAATATAATAGAAGTTTAAAGTAATAATTATCAATTATTATCAAAATTGTCAAAAAGTAACTGATGTATTGATCACAATATTTTATATCATTTTTTATTTCAATTTAAAAAGTTTGAATGAATAAGTTTTCCTTACTTCACAAGAACTTATTTGTCTGGATAGTTCTTTAGTTTCTAAAGTATTGTTTATGACAATTGACTATTGGCCTATATGATTTAATACCCTTATCCGAGAAGGCATGAAAGTCTAATGGTTTACAGATGTTACAGTTAAGGCAACACCTTTTTTTCAGTTTTTTTAAAGACCCTGATTGGGGGTTTTTCTTATATGCGAAACAAATAATCAAAAGAGATAAAATCTATACCTGCACTGGATTTTCATTTCTTTGAGCAACTGGCCTTGGTGGAAGGGGTGGTTGCTGGGCTGTAGGCATAGACAGAATTGGCAGTTCCGTCTCTTCTTCTGGAATAGGAGGATTAACTTCATAATGGGGATGTTTGCTGACCACCAGTGCATCAATATCAAAACGTGCAAGAAACAAGTCAGCAGCCAACTTTTTGACTCTATCAACCTCAGGTTCTCTGACATAATCAGGAAAGGAAAGCATTTGTCTTGTTTGAACTGTGTATCCCATTTCGGCAAGAACCTCAAGACTGCCACCCATATTCAGAATATGAGCCTGAAGAAGGTTGCTTGTGAACTTTACCGATCTCCAATATGGTGGTCGGCGAGGCTTTATCAAGTTTGTGGCATACTTTTCAAGGATTCCAATTGCTTGACTCAGCCTGAGAAACTTATGTTTTTCCTAAAATAACAAAATTAATGTTGGACATACATATTAGCAAACATTTTTTAATATTTTTCACTTTCTCTTGTTCATCCTAAAAATCTAACAATAACTGTATGAAATCCTTCTACTGGTAAACAAAACATTCTCATGATGTAGCTTCATTGTAAGTATAAAAAAAAATTAACAATGAATTGAAGCATCTAGTGCAAAATCAACAAGACTTTGAATGAATTCTCCTAAAGGTTCTCTAGAGATAAATGGGATAGTGTAAGGAAAATTGATAAATTCATCAAAAGTCACTTACATCATTTTTGCACTAGACTCTTCAATTATTTATGGGAGATTCAAAATTCTTAGAAAGAAGGGTTTCAAATAAGGGGCTTCAATTAATACATTTTTACGCTTTTTTGTGAATTCCCTCTTCATCAGTACCTTCACCTTTTTTATCATATTTCTGGCTGGGATATTTTGGGGATTTATCAAACCACATAAAACTCCCACGAAAAGACAAATAATATTAAAACTATTAATAAAAACTAATGTACTTCCAAAACTGAAGCTAATAATGCAACCTCTTATCAAGGCTCAAAGTCTATGACTAGCTGGTTGCACATGCCACATGAACTTTTGATTGTGCAGCTCCAAAATCATGTTGGACCACAAAAGCTTGTGCATCTGAATTGGAGCTGCCCCTTCCTTACCTCACCTGCAGACCATCCTTATTCACTGACTTAAAACAAAACAGTTTTGTTACAAATAAAAAAAATATAACATTAATTCACTAACTGAATTACTTATTCTTAATGTTAATTTTTTTTTACTCTTGGAATCCTAAGCTGTGCTCCTAAAAACTCAAGCTTTGCACAAAAAACAAAATTTTAATCCTAGTATAACTGGAGCACCCAAAACCAAAACTTAACTTTGAGCCCTGCTTATTAGCTAAGTTCTGGAGGTTGATCAGCCTTTGTCTCTATTTGTCCTCATCAATGTTCTAATGATCATCACTTTAATAACAACTAAAACAGTAAAAATTTAAACTTAATTTCATTAACCTGCATTCAATCTCCTCCTCATATTCATGCTTATGCAACATCAGTCTTGGCTGTTAGGCTTAATATTTCATAATATGTAAAATTAACATTTAAATTTGAGGTATACATGTGAGTATAAATATATTGTTGACCCCTTCCCAAACATCATTTGGGCTGAAACCAATAACAGCATAGATAGTACAGGACATGGTTTATTCAACAAAACACACCTTATTCCTCTCAATTATCATTCTTATGTCCAGAACAGCATATTTTTCTTCTAATTCGAAAGACAGTTCTATTGTTTTTGACGCTAACTCAAGCCTCCTCTTTAATGTCGATGATTCTGATGGCCTAAGGTATTCCCACTCAAATCTTTCTCGCCATTCTCGAAGTTGCAGCATCGCCTCAGCATGTGAGAGGTCCTCACATCGAAGTCTTCTGTGCCTTTTTATCACTGTATACTCAATACCCTCATCTGGTGGGCAAGTATCATTGTGAAATGGCTGTGTGACAATCCGAGGCATTTGGTTCCTAGGTTGGCACAATGGACGATTTGGTGTCCATGGTGCTGGTATAGCTAGTCCTGAGTTATCTTGCAGTAAGACAGACCTTGGTCTCATTATTTCAATTCTATTATTAGATCTGGGGCCTTCATTCTCATTGGGTGGGGCAGGTGCTGACTCAGCAACAGGAGAGTGTAGTTGTCTTGGTGACTCAATTTGGGGCTGCTCAGTTACGTCGCGATTTTCAGGTGACAAATGCAACAAATCACGTCTTGGACTCACAGTAGCACTGCTTTTGTTAACTTGTTCCATTTAGCTTTATTTTTTTACTTCACTGTGTTTGTAAATATATATAACGGATATACAAGCCAACAGTTTTTAACTGCTTGTAAAAGGAACTTTGATCAATCTTGTGTAATCTTTATTTTTTCAACACTTAGGTTGTGCACTGGAGTCTTCACTCTGCTGCTGTAGGTACTGACAATGTTTCAACAACAAACTCCGGGAAATTGCAAACTTAGCCAAACATTGTTTCCTCACTGTCGCCTTTTACATATCCAGAACTAAATTGCATTCTAGCTTGTAACCTTTAATGGACAGTAAAACTAACAAGGAACATGCAGACTTTCTAAAATTGAAAAAAAAAACAGTATTAGTGCCATCATTTTGTTTCCTATAATTACATGTAGAACAATCAACTTGAAAAAAAAAAGTATTTAACAGCAAAATTAAAGCCCAATGTTTAAGTACAAAAGCTAGTTAGGTTACGACATTACAATAATTACAAAAAATTACTTACATATAAAGATATAATTTTATGGTACTGATTCTGAGTAGCTGAGATACTGTATGTTTGTATCATAGTGTTGTCATAGAGTTTTGGTATCATTATAATAGTTTGGTTGCTATTATATGAAAGCAATAGAAACATAGCATTACATAAACATGGCACTTAAACATTGGAGATTCCAGACAGATAAATGTGACAGTCCATGCGAAAACCAACCCTTTTGATGCACGAACGCGAATGCGTTCGGGCAATTATAAACAAAAGAAAAAACGCACCTGCGTTCGTAAAAACGACCTCTGCAATCACCTGCATGCGTTTGTTTTTAGATCTTAGTGAGTTCACCTGCGTTTCACTGATTTCAAAGGAATGCAGGACTGTGTTCGAAAAAAAACTCGCTGCGTTCAAAAATACAAGCCCTGCGTTTGTAAATACAAGCCCTGCGTTCGAAAAAACAAACCTTGCGTTCGCCTGCATGCGTTCGTTTTTTATTTAGAATTCTTGATGCGTACGCCTGCGGACACTGAGTTCAAAATCTCGCTAATAATATGCACATTATAGCTTTCGATTCGAACGTTTATTAAGTTGACAAGAATTTGAAATCAAAATTTTTTTTTTTTGATAGTGCTTGAATTCCAAAACCTTTTCAAGATTTTCACACTAAACGATCACACTTGTTTCCTTGCTAAGAATAGAACAGAAGTGAAACAATTACAATTATGAGACAACACTTCACGGTGTGTGAACTTTGTCTGCAAATTATGTGCTTCGCGCAGCAAACGAAAAAGCAAAAAATTGATGTGAACCAAATGGCAATTACTTGAGAGCAAGAGGACTATTCATTGACTTAAAATTTGATACAAATAATTTTCTTATGCAAAAGTGTAACAGAATTATTCCCTCTGGCTCTGCATGCCTCAGGCTTACTGCATGATAATTTATGCGTCAACAAACATCAGATCATAATAATTATTGTTATCACTGCTGCGTCAAAACAACACGGTCATAATTTTCAATAGCTTCACATTCTTTCTCAAATCATACTATTTAGCAGAAATTTTCTAAAACTTTAAACTAAAACACTTTCATTGTTTGACTATACTCCGTCTGTCCATGACCTTGATATTCGGTCGATTTGTCCTCGTTCGTGCACAACATTGCAGATCGAGTAAAAAATGTCACAAAGGACACTACAAACAAAATAATTACGATAAATTTTTTCTATGCAGGTTTGAGGCAGCTTCAACATTGTTACATTATGATTATTTGTGGAACAATAGGCATGCATCAAACTTCCTGTTGTTAGCGGGCCGCTATTTAAAGTCACAACAAAACAAATTATTATTTACACTTCCAGACTGATTTTTAACCTGAAGTTTTACTTTGCCACTATTCTAATAAAAAACTGTGCTACACACATTGAAAAGTGAACGATGCGATTGCATTTACTTTTGTTCACAAATCATATGAAAATTAAGACAATCAAACCTCACTTGCATATAGAAGATTACCGACGGTGAACCCTTACTTATTAACTGACCAACTGTTGTTCTCTTGACTTAGTAAACGAACCATGTTCTTCAAGAAACGAACTGCGTTTGCCTAAAAACGTACTGCGTTTGACAAAAAACGAGCTGCGTTCGCCAAATTAACACCGAACTTGTTCGTGCGTTCGAACGCGCGTTTAATATTTCTTTGCCTCGTTCGTCACGTTTTTTGTCAAACAAAGGGGAACGCGTTCGAACACGTTCGTGCTTCAAAAGGGTCAGTTTTCGCATGGACTGTCACATATATGAAAAACTAGGACAAAGTCATGCTTTGTAACTAAAAAATCTTTTAAAAAAGTGCATGCATGAGTTCTTTGAGTGATTTTAAAAAATCTAAACTTAAAATTTCTATACTCTTTAACTAAATAGCAATTTTCTATAGGCAAAAATTAATTAACATGGTGTGAACCATAATTTTTTAAAAGTAAATTTTTATCATTGCCAACCTTCAAACACTCAATTCAATATAACAAATTTTATTTACTCAGTGTAGAAGCTCATGAAGCCTTTTCTTATTAATTTTGTTCCAAAGCTTCAATCTGTTGTTAGACAATACTACACTACTGTTAAACCAGTCCGTTAAATTGATCAGTGCACACATTACCATGGCATTACATTCATTTCTAAGGCAGAATAATATCATTCTGTCTCGCTTTAATTTAAAGACTTGCTACCAGGAATTGTGCAACTGGCATACCACTCATAATAATTATTGATATGGTGAAAGAGAAAGAAATGGTCCTGCATCAGTTTCTACCACCACAGTATTTTATTATTAAAACTGTAGAAGGGTGTGCAAAATAAAATTTTGAAATTTCTGCCAGATTGTCAGGGCGACAAAATTTCTGTTTCAAATTTAAAATTCAAAAAAGTTAAATCAATGACAAATTTATGTTTTATTTGCAGCTTCACATGCACACACACCTTTATATTGGAAATAAAAGTAAGGATGATATTAGCTACAATATGCTGAATATGTAGAGTTAATATCTAATCTGATGAGAAACCTTCAGATAAAAATTATTAAAACTTTATTACTTCATCAAATCGAAAATAATTATGATTATAGAACTTTAATCTTGAAAGTTTTGTTCTGAGGTAATTGCTATAAATATAAAGATGTTGGAAATATCATTTCAGTTTCATCACTATGCAAAACATCTACAGCACTTGACATTTCTAAATATAGACTTGACTACACTGTTTGTTTACTATTTAAAGACATGTCCCTTCTTATAAATTCTATGCCAGCCCTATAGTTAATAATTTGATTTGAAACATGTTTAGTTTTTATTTTTGCTGAGGCATACTATATATTAAATTATAATAACTTCTAAATTCATTTGATTGTAAACAGGACTACTGTAGATCCATTACTAGATCACAACAAATTTGTTAAAACAACATTGACTTTTCCTGTATTCAAAGTGTTTAAACTATGAGTCAGTCTGCCAATTAAATTTGCAAATCCATCAATTTACTCTTGAATGGAGGTAAGTTTTAGAATAATTTTTTATGAACAACTTATAAAAACTATAATTTAGAAAGCTGAAAGCTTTCATATTCATTTACAAAGTTCAGAACACATGACTAGCAACACTGTATTTTCAGGTTCATTGCCAAAATTCAGTCAATTGAATTTGAAAAACTGACGTCTCCTTGGATATCTTGTCACACTCTCTTCTCTAAGAACCTTTCCATAAAAATACCAAATACGAAAAATTAAAAATCGACAGTTTAGCATTCTTTCACGTATTATGTTTACAGTTAAGATGTAAAACCAAAGAATGTAGAACTTTTTGAAAGATCAAAACATATTAAGCACGAATAATTTAAAGGGAAAATTCATTGCAGAGAGCTTGTTGACTGGAGTTGCCCAGATGACTGTTTAACTATTCTTTGCATTGTAAACTGTCACACCAAGAATCAGTGAGGCATATTGTTAAAATCTTTATAAGAAAGTTAACCAGGAAATCCATTTGGTAACACGCAATATTTTGACTAATAAAGATTTTTAAAACTTCACATAGATCTGTACAAGTTTCCATATATCATGTACAAGTCATATAGTTTTTAAAATATACCAATACAAATTGATCAGCATGTTATTCTAGCTGGAAGTTTTGATTGTTAAAACTTTGGATAATTTGTCATTTGGTTGAAGTTACAGCAATTGTTTCTCTGACTTGATCACTGCTGGTCTAACTTCCTATATTGGTGAAAGAAACTGCATGTGGGTTTAATGCCTGAATGCTGATTTGAGTGTTTGTTATATTTTTCTTTGCTTGAAGCAATTTATGAGATTCTTTGGATTCAAAGAATTAACAGAATTGCTCAGTTGCTCAACAAAACAAACTTACCTATAAAGATTAGAAAATGAAATGCACAGATAAAAATATAGTTAACTAACTAGTGACGTTTGTGACAGATCTTAAATCTAAATAGCTGCACCTAGATCAAGCCAAAACAAACTGACATGGACAATTCGATACTGTTAGCACTCATTAGCGATCGCGTGAAACTCACTTATGGGTTGCTGTCAAAAGTATTTATAAGCTGTTATAAGCAGTTTTATTTCTAGTCTACGCATAGCTGCTTAATTTTTATATTAACCATCTGTGAATCAACGCCATTAATACTGTTCTGTGACACATTCTATCCATCCAAAATGAACGGACACACCATGATTGGTCGATTTTCTAAGTGTAGAAGCTGACTGGTTGCTACTTCAAACCAACTATTTTGAAATTGAAAATATGCTTTAACGTAAAGAATTTCACAAACGGATAGAACTACAGCATGCATTTATTAAATTGTCGTGGCAATGAAGCTTTTTGGGACTATCTTTCAAAATTGAGAGTCATTTTGGATCAAGTTCAGGCAGCAAATGCTTTGAACAGTTGTTTAAGATTTGCTATTTGCATTTTTTTGCGAAAAGCTTTCTCTCCACCAGGTGTAACTTCCAACTGTTTGATCTGTCAGCCTTTTTTAAACTTATAGCTTTTTTTACACAAGTTGAACACCTGTAGTAAATTAAATGAATGACTGACTTGAAACAACAAATTTCCAATCAGCATTTGCAAATAGATTTCTTTTCCATTGCAATTAGCAAACAACTGGTATGCCAAAATTTAGGCTAGAAACTGCTCACCAAAACTAAGGCTACTGGCCACAATAAAATATTTAAAATAAAAAAACACAGAGTCCAGCGAGTTTTTCATTGGGTATCTCAAATTATCACAATATAAGTTAACCTGAAGTCTGCATAATTACAGAACACAGATACGTTCTGATTCGCAGATGCTAGTAACAGCCACTACATTGGTCGAGCGGAGATTGGAATCTGCACACAAAAATTTTTCTATTTTAAAGTCTGGTTCAGTCAATTATGAGATATCACCATTTTTTTGGCATCTTACAGTTTTACCTCTTATTTATCTGTATGGCTAATAAGAAGGGAAAAGAAGCAACATTAACATGCTATATTTATTAAGAATCGCAAACTGAAAAAAAAATTGTCAGAAAAATAAATATTAACTAGAAAGTAGTTTTAATAAGGCATTTTGATGCAGTGAAAGTCAAAATTAACACACACTGCTGGTATACAGGTAGAGCTAGGATTTGATACTGATACACATACAAACAGCTTCATTTCCTAAATTGTTTCCATGATAGAGATTCTCAACAATAAAATAAAAATCTAAACTATCGTGCATCATCAATCAAAAACTTCTAAAATAACAAGAACTTCGTCTTAGCATTAAAAATATCTTCAACATTTTCAGTTTGAATACAAAGGGATCTAGTTTGAGCTTGCAATTGATAACACAAAGACTATTGCCTTTCTCATGGCTCTGAAATTAAGGGTTCTTTGTTCAGCAGGGGAAATGGAAGCTAAAACCTCTGGAAGATCACAGTTTTGAGTTTTGAGCCAATAAAGGTTTAGCCTTATAATTCAAAACAAAAGCTTAAGTTGAGAAAAGAAACAATGATTTCTATTGCACCATGTTTCTAGTTATTTCAGCCAATTCTTCTTAGCGTACCGACAACTATAACACATACTGACTGGCAGTTTACGGGTTAAAAACAGTATTGTGGTTAAGCACAAAAGCTGAATTCAAAGCATCGCTTTGAATGAATCAATGGAACTTATTCAGGTAGCTAGAATTGTTATCGCGACATGTGGAGGCTTCTCAGTGGGAAACTTTTAAACAGGACCAATCATAACTGTTCTCTCGCCAAAAGCGGTGAAGTCAGGAAAAAACATCATGCTTCTCTTCGCAGACTCTTAAAAATTCCTTAGCAGGGTGCAGTTGCAGTCACTGCATGAGCCTATGACTCGAAATTTTCTATGAGTGTATATACACATCTAGATCATTATTTTTTTTAATGCCTACAATTGCCAAGTAAGCAAAATTCAAGTCTTAGTGTATACAAAACTTCATAACAAGTCATGATCACTAAATCCTTATCAAGGCATAGCTTGAGGTAAGTAGAAATATCTTTTGTAAAGCCTGAAACTTAGATAAATCTTACTGGTTTCGTTATCAAATGCCGAGATGTCAACTAATCTTATAACTAGAAACTGACTAGATTGGAAATTGATAGAAACCAAACACCTTACAATATATATGAACATTTTTAAAACATGTCAGCAATGTCGGTACGAACCTTCCATCAAGTACATATACCAGTTCTAGCTGCTTCATGCTTTTCAAGTTCGCCTTAACAGCAAATTTACCCAAAACCGAATTTTACTAAATCCAATATGTGAAATGGGAATGTTCAATGACGAAGGGAAAATTCCCTCTGATGAACGGGAACTTCCCTCTAACAATAGCCAAAAGGAAAACTAGGGAAAAGTCCCGATTTGACTTCCGCGTGAGCTCAAAAAGATGGCCGCGCAATATTAACGGCAAAGTTTGCTTTGACGCTTTCATAGATATATGTATAGTAAGACAAATGGCAATTTTAAGGAAATTTCGCAACTCTGGAACCCTTCTTGTGTTCATGCAACCCGGCCGTATTTTAAAACTGTTTGTATTCACGGCCAAAAGCAAGGTGGGGTTGTACGTAGTTTAGTTTTTTTTTCTGCTTCTTCTGACTTGAAACTATCCAGCCTCTTGGAAATGATGGTGAAATGATTGCTGTAGTGTTTAAATTTGAGCTCCGAACTCTTCCTCATGAAATCAAAGCAGCTAACGAAATACTTATTCGACCCTTACTACAACTACCAGTAATATAGACATTTGTAAGCTTAAAGGAATAGTGAGCGCCAGCAGTAATAATCTGTTGTATTGTACCGTCCTTACTGTCTGTTAAAAAACGCTGACGAGTCAAGAAAGTTTGCAATTTTAATACATTGCGTAAATTATGATTATTGTTTAGTGGCTTAAGATTGTGAGTTATGTCTATGACATATGGCACAAGCATGGATGCAACTCATACACTCAATGCCTTATATTGCACTCTACGCTGGTTTGTTCTGTCTTCTCACACAATCTAGAATGTTCTTACCTAACTTGTTTTAGATGATTGCTCTCACACGCCATAAGTAATCCACAGATATGACACAGAACACTTCCACTTTCGCTTTCTCATTTGATATAGCCTGCGTAGCGGCTCTTGAGTGAAGCCTGGGAACTACTTTCCTCTCATCGTGCGAAGGCGAAGCAATGGGCTCTGGGGACGAGAATAACTCCCAGCTGGCACCGTCGGGTAGCTCAGTTGATTAGAGCGACGTAGATCTGTTTCGTAGGATATACCCGTTCCAGTGGTAACCAAGGCCTCACACGAACAGAGATTCCACCCTTGAAGTTGGGAAAAAGGGAGGTTTTCGCTCGCGGCGTTTCAGTGGTTTCTGAGAACATGCGCCCTCCCCCCCCCCCAATAATTTTTTTAAATGGCCTCTAGGGTGCCATTCCCTGAGTTTTGAGACCACATTCATTTGAAAAATGTCCAAAAGTAACCTGATACCAGTAGATCAAGTTAAAGCTAGGCCTGTGTCCCTATTAAAACTAATTACATTCGGACTCTTATTAAGGCATTCGTCTGCAAGGAATTCTGAAAACAGGTCCGCGATGCGTACACGTGTTTAATGCGACTTATTGAATAGAACGGCTGATCTTGTATACCACGAGTTAGTCTTAAATTTTGGACAATTTGAATGAAAGAGAAGTAGCAGGGAAAAAAAGAAACGGTTCCGCTATTTTTAACAAACGAAATATAGCATAGCGAGACTGTGATCCTGGCCACGTTTTTCGTGTTGCACGGTATATCAGTGTAACACAGCTCACCAGGAACATCGAACCTGTTTCTTCTGAAAACATCGAGACATCATAGAAGTTCGTTTGAAGCAACACTAACAATATGCATGAAAGTAAACCGAAAGAACTGGCTTAAGCGTATAAATCGATTTTGCAAGTCAAGAAGGTATAAGCTTAAAAACAAAAATTTGATTGCAAGCATGTGCTTCATAATAGATGTGTAAACACAATGGTGAAACTTGTAAACAGCTGTACCGATTCGAGACTGAGAGCATTGCACGTCAAAAAGGCGCAACTGATTTCACTAGCATTACAAAATTTCCAGTACTACAGCTTTTAGTTCCAAAATTTCAAAACAATAAGCCGTCAAAACGCTTTGGTAGATCAACAATATTACGCCGGGTTTGGTTGTTCGGCGTCTCATTTGCCGTCATGGAAGAGTCGACACCGGCACGAAATAATTAGCCTGCGTAGCAAGCGTTTCCGTTTAGTTTTGGCAAGATTTTCTTTTTCGGCCGCGCGAAATTCGAGGCGAGAGCAATAAAACGAAAGGAGGGGGTTTCGCGCGGCCGAAAAAAAAGAGGAAAATCTCACCAAAACTAAACGGAAACGCTTGCTACGCAGGCCACGAAACAATAGGGACTTTAAGCAACCACTACGTGAGAGCGCTGATACGGCAACCGGAACAGGCATCCGTTTCCGGTTTGGTTTGTGCGCATGTCAAACATTAGCGTGGTCACCGTAGCACGTCATTCTGCTACGGCACAATCAAAGTTTGCCGTAGTCCGACTCCGTGTGAAAGAAAATGGCGAGTTTTGTTCACAAACGCGGAACGTAAGTATTTTTTCCTTTGGTAAATCTATTGTTTGTTCACATTTTCAATGAAGGATGACGCAGTTTGTTTTAAACAGTTTGTGCGTCCTGAAAAAGGCCAAATTTCACAGTTCATCGCCTTACACTTTTATTTCACGAATCATACTGTAAGTCGATGAATTTTATTTACTTATTATAGAAAACTTTTCTTTGATTTGTAAGTTTTACTTTACTATTTTTAGGCCGATGGAGTGGACACAGAAACATGATGTTTTATTGTGCAGAGAAATATTGGTTGTTGAGCCGTACAAACACAAAAAGGGAACAAACGAGCGTGGCAAACTTTGGACAGTGATAGCCGAAAACCTAAACGCCGTGCCAGTTGACGAAGCGAAATTTAATGTGAAACAGCGGGGAGTAAGGG
>JAOBRD020870051.1:0-12909 GCA_027575215.2 Hydrozoanthus sils | reverse complement strand
AAGCTGACGTTTCGAGCGTTAGCCCTTCGTCTGAGCATCATCTCACGGCGACGATAATTTATTTGTCACACAATACTACAAGTTTATATTACTCGCCGACGCATTCAATAGTTTTCTTTTTTGAAAAATATATATACGTCAAGTGAATCGAACTGTCATGTTGCATCTACTTATATACTGAACGCACAGTTAAAAAAATGCAACCTTTGACGAAAAAATAATTTCGTAACCATGTTTGAACCATCCTAATAAAAAGTTCTTTGAGTCTTGTCAGGTTTGGACGATAATGAAATGTTTCTTAAAGCCAGTATTAATTCGATTTCAATATTCAGCATATCTTTTTATGCTAAAAACAAAACGTTACTTCGCAATAAAAGATACGTAAAAAAAACCCCAAGCGTTAATTGAGAAGAAGTTTTTTCTAAGGCGGAGAGCTATCTTTAATACTGATTTTAGGGGACTGTTGAAAATTTGACTTTATTGACTTCAATAATTGAAATTGATTTAAATTCACAGATTTTAGACTGAATAGTTACTCGATGCTCTCTACCATCGTTTTGTGTTTTAAAGCATTGTTTTGTACCGGAAAATGCTCGAAACATGCCGCGGGCTGCCGTGCTCAGGGACTGAGGATTTCTTCACTAATTGTGTTGTTACATTTAGGACCAAGCTAAGTGTTGTTACATTTAGGACCAAGTGTTGTTACATTTAACTTAGGACCGAGTGTCGGTTGTTACATTTACGACCGAGGTTTTAAAAATACAAAATGTTCTCTGGTTAAAATTGAAAACTACAAAAACTAAGCTTTCGGCTGTTCTTCTATACAGCCATCATCAGATGGAGAGAAATATGAAAATGATTGTAATGAGTCAGTATATATAAAAAACCTGAGGTGAGATAAAATGTATTATTAAAATTAGATAAATGTTGAAAGAGATAACTATGAGTTATTTTTAAAAAGAAGCAATATTGTTTGGGAAGTGGTTTAAAATAATTGTCTGCATTTTTGGTAGAAGAGGTATGCCAAGACTTTCGCGATTTTCTAACCTGGAGGGAATCCTTTATCTATAACTATTGAGCTATTGAAGTCGATATTATGGTTCAAAGACCAAGCGTGTTTTGCAACATTGTGTTGCAACATGCTTTGGACTTACTTTATTTCTCATGATCAGCAAAGTTTTTTTACAGTAGGGGGAAACCAGCCAGCCCCGCTTTTGTTTCGGCCGCAGTTTCTGTTGACCAAAAGGCCAACATCAACTTTAGCCACAGCCAAGCGGGACGGTCACAACAGCAGGGTCGAAAAGCGGCTAATTTATTCAAGTCACGTTTTCTTTTATCATTTGCAAACAAAAGAACTTACAACAAAAGGTCACCGCGTGCTCCGACAGAAGATTTATAAACAATACGTTTTGCAACGTGACAATTGGATCCACTAGAAAATGTTTTGACATTTCTGACGTGCTCTTTTTTGCGGGTTTGTACACATCGGCCGAGGCCTGTTTCTCCTATATAACACCAATCACAGTCAAGTAATAACTCAACAGTTATAGATAAAGAATCCTACCGTCGAGTAATAACTCAACAGTTATAGATAAAGGATCCTATACCGTGTTAGAAAATCGCTAGAGTCTTGGCATACCTCTGCTACCGAAAATGCAGACAAAAATTTTAAACCACTTCCCAAGTAATATTGCATTCTATTTAAAAATAACTCATAGTTATCTCTTTCGAGTCGTCCGGTTTTGCTGTTCTGATACTGGTAGAAGGAGTTGCCGCGTATGACGACGACTAAATCTGAGTAGTAATCAAAACGTTTTTAAAACCTTAATTGTTAATCATAAAAAGTAGAGAAACCCAAAACTTCTTGTTTTGGGTTGACGCGTATATGTCGGTTTGACAGTGAAACGTACTATTTCCGATGCAGGGATAGAGTGCGTTTGTTCACAGAGAAATAACGAAATCAAAGACAAAGATCAAGTTCGCTACGAAGCTTCTTATTCGGCCTTACTGCCAGTGCCAATATAACTATACTACAGTACTAATTTTGAAATAGCTAGAAGTATTACTCGATCCAACTTGTTCACTGCAATTTGTCAGCATTTGGAAGAAAACATAAACCAGCTTTCACAACGTTGATTCGGAAATACAATGGGATGCAAGAAAATGGCCAGCAGTTAAATTATATATGAATTATATGCTATTAATTTTTCTTATTTCTGTAATATTGAAATCGTTCAATCTTGAGATGAATGAAAAGAACAGAAATAAAATTTGTTTAGGTCTCAAGGAGGAAAAGGAAAACGGGAAAAAAATGCACCCGCATTTGCTTGTAAATCACCCTTCCGAGACGTCAACAACTCGCTGGGTACAAAAAAGGCACTTTCTCCTGATACTTATACGTCGCTGATATATTAATGCAATGACGACAAATACATCGACTATCTGTTCAATAGGAAGAAAACATGAACCGCTTTCATAACGTTGATTCGGAAATGCATTGGCATGCAAGAAAATGGCCACGAGTTAGATTGTATGCTATTAAGTTTTCTTAAAAAGTTTAAATTTTCTCGCCATCGTCTGAAAGCCCTATAATTAATCTCTAAACAGAATAAAGCAAGTAACTCTATAGCTCGTAGCACTTCACTTTCTTTTAGAAACTTCTAAAGAACCAGTAAAGTTTAGCTCTGACACAATGTTCTTACTTTTTCGGCCATTTCAGGCTCAAAATGTTCTTATTTTGTTCTTAAAGGTTCTTAAATTTTCTATGTTCTCCGATGGGGTCAACCCACTCCATGTGTCATTATACTATATTACGTGTACGCATGTGCTGTAGGATACCTGACCTGCACCCAGATTTCTTGCCATTGGCTAACAGCATGACTGCGCGCGCGTAACCTCGGTACTTCAAAAGCGATTCCTATGATCGTTTCTGTTCAGCCTGTTTGTAACGTGTTATTTTATTTTCTTATTGAAAATATATTTAATAGCTTATACCATTTTTAATTTGAAGAGCTTGATAGCTATTCCGATCTTATAGTTTGGTTCGAAAGACTATTAAATGACCTACGTTTAACACACGCTTGAGATACATGTCAAGGCCAAAGATAACGCCCTCAAGAGACTGAGTGAGATATGATATGAATGAATGAAAACATACTTATCTTTGTTCTTCAACCCCTAATAAGACACTTAGTGGCTCAAGACGTGACAAAATTCACGACTCCACCGTACTCCACTAGCAGACAGCCGTTCTGTTAAAAACTTGAACCGCTTTAAGTTTACTGAAGCTTGAAAGATACTGACATCGAGTGTCGCCAATTAACTCTTCTAGTTCAACAAGCACCAATGTTTTGAACGTGTTTATAAAATACAACGAAACAAATAGCCTTATTTGGTGAAGTAACCACTAAAATACAAGACGGTACAGGGCCAATTGAGTTTCTCAGGCTGGGTTTTTTTTTATGATTAACTTTTTAAAAACATTTTGATTGTAACTCAGCTTTAGTTGGTTTATCCGTGGATAAAACTGGATTTCACCGAATTCAAAGTTGAAAATTTAACTCATGTCAATTATAAACGACAGTCTGGGTAAAAATTGAAAAAAAGGAACAAGGAACAAAAACCAAAACAAAGGTTGTTTAAGAATATTTCGTATCTGTTATATAAAGCAAATGATAAAAAGCCAATAAAAACACCGCTCCTACCTACAACGACTACCAAGTATTCCGAGTCTTTAAGAAATAGTAAGTCTTGCAAATAAAACAATATCGAAAGTTCAGAAAAACCTCAACGGCCAGTCACTCAGTTATTGAATGTAAGATGTGGATGCCACAAACCCTGATCTCCTTGCAACACGTACTACCGCGGCCGAGTCACCAGACCAATACCTATACCTATGTGACAATGGCTCAACAAAGTTGTCAAGTTTTATTGATGTTCACAAAAGTGTGGGGGCCCAAGCGCTTTTGCTCACTCGACAAGTCCAAAATAAAAACAAAAACGATGCGCTTCGAATACTAAGTTGTTTGCAAAGAGTTAAGGAAATTCAACATCGCAGGCAAGGGTTCATTTATACCATGAGTAAAAAAGCAGAAGGTAAAATGAGCTATTCAAACCAAAGCTTAATTATGGAATCGTCACCACTCCCTTCTTTGTAATTATTCCAGTTTTACTTACCTGCTCAACAGCCGCTGAGTCACAAGTTTTAAATTAAATTTTAGTTACTGGAAATGGTAGGATGAACCGATGCTTTGTTAGTTTGAATAGAGCGTGGGTAGTTAACGAGACCTGATAGGATCTATCATCGGGTAATATAGCAAGTATTTTGGTGAAAATTGATAGCCTCAGTGCTGACTATTATATTCAAGGTAAGCTCATCAACTGTATTAATTTACTCGCATTACTAACGAATTTCAAAGTTGGTATTTTTCAGGCAAACATTCGCCTCTAACCTGGGATTAGAAATAAAAAAACTTAAAATAACAGCTTTTCAAACATTCGTTTACAGCGGAAGCGATCCTGGTTTTTCCTAGACTTGATCACCCTCTGCAGGTTGTAAGGGTAGCAAAGGAGAAGTTAGAATACTTTGCTATCTTCTGAATTTGGTATAGTTATAAAGACAACCGCCACTGGTGGTTTTAAAACACGATCTCTGAACCAATAAAATCAGGTATACCAAACAGTAACTAGTTTTTAAAATCAATTAACGTCAAGTCTTAGTGATAAGTACCCTGCGGAGATCGGGAAATTGCAAATATATCCATTTTTTAGAAAGTTCTAGCAAGTATTTAAGAGAAAAGGAAACAATAAAGACTTAAGTCATCCCTTTACAATGAAAGTTTCAATTACTGTCGTCAAATCTTAGTGACAAGTACCCTGTGGAGATCGAGAAAATGCGAAGATTTCCCTTTTTCAGAAAGTTTTCGCAAGTATTTAAGAAAAAAAGAAACAAGTCTGTTAATTATCGAGGTTTAACCACCTAAAGGTTTACGAGGACTGAAGTCATCACTTTTCAACGCAAAGAAGAGAGAAGAGAGGCAATGATAGTCTGGCCACCTTGAGAATTTTATTTCCTTATCACATGAGCGTATCGGTACGATAAGATATCCGGAGGCAGAAACCTTTTCCGATCCAAAACAAACCAAAACCCTACTTGAAGTGATCAAAAATTCCCCGAATACGGCTACGGTTTGGTCCCCAAGTTTGACCATCCAGACGAGTGTAGTTTTAAGACTGGTATCGATGACATTAACTGACGTTTTGACAATCAACGTGGAAGTTATATCAATATAGGAACAAGTGAAGATATGTCTTCTGTTGAAATTCGAAACAATTCGCGGTAACTATTTTGTCGCAGCTTTGCTGTGAAGTTGTGAGCTGAAAGACCCTGGTCAGTGTTCGAAAATAGCTTAGACTCGATGCCGTTGTTCGTCCTGTTGCTTTTGCCAGTTCGCGTAACTACAATTCCCGTCAAACAAAAAAGAGAATTACAGTCCTGAGACGATGAGACCAGAGGCTCATTCACTCTCACCAAGTATCAACACTGTTAACCGCGCGTCTCTCGCGAACCAACAATACGTGCCAATTAAAACTCTCACCATCAACCTTCAACTTTCATCAACATCAGGACTCATCAAAAGCAAGCACGTTTATCATTAGAGGAAAGAGAACCAAGGGCTGACTATTAAACATTTCTACAACATACAGTAAACCACTTACCTCTCTCGCCCAGCTCTTGCGGGTAAACAAATGGAGACAAAACTCTCTTCAGCTCCTCAAAATGAGAGTCGATGAGTGCGCGCAAAGGTTGGCGGGATTGGGAACGAGGGTAACAAATCTCGTCATTTCTTTTGTTCGTCAGCGCCTCGGACTAAAGTCGTTACTGTTGTGTTTGTTGTCATCTTCTTAGTATAGTTTATTTAAAGTCATACAACCCCTGTTTTTTGCGGCCAAGTTTAACCTATTTTTCAAGAATAAAATTAGTCTACGTGATATAACTCTATGCGTGTAGAACCAGGTTTCCTGTTTGGCATAAGACGTGATGCCATTATACCTTTATCAAAATGTTGGTCCGCTAGAATGCACCGAATGGGCTACTAAGTAACCGCACCGCTCATGCACAACGCCCACAAGACGATTGTGGACGATTTTACTATTCATAGGTCATAATGACAACGCTCAAAATACCCCAAAAAGCTATTTGCTTTAAATTGATTAGCCTGAACAACAGGTAATTGTCTAACTTGCATTCTTTTCTGAATGCTTCTTAAGAACACTCTAGTCAAGCTTTTTATCTCAGTTGCTTCCCGTGGTTTCTTCACACGTGGTGTATGCCAAGACACACTGACAATATGAGGTGATACTTGCAATGCACGCAATCCAGTAATCCAGTCTGAAAGGGAAGGCCGACTCGATCATTCGGGCCCCTGTAATACTGCTTCTGACACTATCTAGCCGTACTACACTCTAACAGCTGAATTATGAACAGACGGCAGATCAGTTTTATATTTTCACTAGGCTCACGCTGAAAGTGTAGCTGATCTAATGAACTGGTTGGTTCCAGATCACCAAATACTGGAGGTGAACTGAGACGGCAGTACAGACCAGCTCACTAAATCTAGAAAAGGTGAAACAAAGTACTATTTTTTTTCATTGTCTGTTCCCGAAGTATAACCGAACGTGGGAAGAGCAATAACTGCAACAGTATCATGCACGCGATATGGCGTGCATTCCATTAACATCGAATCAAAATCTGCCGATTATATGCGCAGTATATAAATTTGTACTGCGGTTAAAAATAAAGTTGTGACCTTTGCAGCGTGTGACGAGAACCGTTACAACCAAATTCAATAGTGTCATTATAGTCATAATTACTCCTGGTAAAAATTTATGTATACGCCTAGGTAAAATGGTTATATGTCTTCTTAAAACTAAACGTTTTCGATCACACGATCATCTTTTGAGTTAAAACTGATTGAAAAACGCCCGTCTTTGTTTAAATATATAAAAGTATGCATAAAATTAAGTTAAGAATGTACTTGTTTGTTAAGTTCCGGATTGATTGCTGCGAATATAAGGGCCTCAACAATGCGTCTTTTTATAAAAAGAATGTATCTCAAAGGCTTCCAAGTGAAAACATGAGTTGGATTTGTTTTAAGGTGTCTGGCTGGCTCTGACTGTTTAAATTTGTCATCGTGTTCTTGTACTCTGACTTCTAAGCTTCTTGCCGTCTCACCCACGTGTTTTACTCCACAATTGCAAATTCCTTTGTAAACAACATGTGACGGTTGGGGGTTGATGACCTTAAAGTGCCCAAGAAATGAAAAATTTTATTATCTCAGAGGCTAGACCTTGCTAAATGAGGAATAGCAGTAAAATCTTTTTTCAAAACCTTCTATGGTTCCTGAGATATTGACAATTTAATGTTTTAAATTGATGACGTCACTAGTGTAACAGTCAAATTTGCATTTTTGAAAATCTGCTGCCAATCCACAACCTTTGGAGGAATTAAAACCAAACTTGGTCTGATGTGTCTCGAGGTTTTCTTCAGAACAGTTACAAATTGTTGTTGTCATGGCAACAAACTGGCTTTCAGGCTTCAAATGAGAGTTTTTGAATTATATGGGTTTTTCCGTCAAACCAGTAATTGTGCAACAATTTACAACATAATTTCTGTTCTTTTTGTATCGTGTAAACTAAAAAAAACAAAAACTTGATTCTAAAATTACCTTGGTGAAAATTTTATGACCATAGCGAGACTGTGATCCTGGCGACGTTTTTCGTGTTGCACGGTACATCGGTGTAACACAACTGACCACGAACATCGAACTGTTTCTTCTGAAAACATCGAGATATCAAAGAAGTTCAATTGAAGCAACACTAACAATATGCATGAAAGTAAAACGAAACGGTCAGACTTAAGCGTATAAATCGATTTTGCAAGTCAAGGTCTAAACTCAAAAACAAAAATTTGATTGCAAGCAACTGCTTCATAAAGATGTGTAAACACAATTGTGAAACTTGTAAACAGCTGTATTGATTCTCGAAGCAAAATCTACTCAATACTAAATATTAGAGCTATATCGACTCATAGATTATCCTATTCTTATTTCTTCTATAAAAGAGGCTCAAATCACGACAAATTATAAAACACCCGTGCCAATACATTTAAAAGAATGTGCTCTGAAACTTATAACTTTTTATAGGATTCTGTGCGGTTGTTACACTTGAGTAGTTTTGGACGAGACTGAGAGCATCGCACGTCAAAAAGACGCCAACTGATTTCACTAGCCTTACCAAATTTCTAGTACTATAGCTCTTAGTTTCAAAATTTCAAAACAATAAGCCGTCAAAACGCTTTGGCTGATCAACAATTTTACCGTTTGGGTTGTTCACGGTCTCACTTCCCGTTGGGGAAGAGTCGACAACGGCACGAAATAATATTCGAGAAAAGTTCATCGCTTCGGGAAATCCCAAGGGACGTGAACACTTTCTATTGTAACACTTTCTGGTTTTTATAGCAGTGTTTTATGCGCAACCGCATTAAACACAAAAATTGCAAACTAGTGACGACATCAGTTTAAAAAATGTTTTCAAGAACCATAAAAGATTTTGACAGAATTTTTTCATCGCTATTCCTAATTTAGCAAGGTCTATCTGCTAAGATAATAAAAAAAAAAATTCATTTCATCGCACTTTAAGTTTGCAAAGTGACTCTTTTTTTTGTTTTCCAAATGATGAAAAACCCAAATTTGCTTCCAGTGCACGAACTTAATTTATGCAAAAATTTTCGGCTTTTACCGATAGGTATGTTTAGGATTGTTTCACGAAGAGGAAAAGGATTGAGCCAGACCACCTGCTTACATGCCCAAACAATTATCTCCCTAACATCCATTTCACAGTACAAGAACCCAATCGTTTCCTCGACACAGCCTTTGTGCTCGACGATGGCAAATTCACCACAACAGTATACAAGAAACCAGGAATACTTCAAGTCCATCGGAAATCATAAATCCCTAAGAAATGGAAAAAAGATACCATCGCAGGAGCACTTAATCCAGCAAAGAAAATTGCCACCGACTGGAAAAAGAAATGTAGTCAATTAAACTCTCTTTCATAAAATCGGGATATCCAGCCGCTTTCATACAAGAAACCATAGATGAATTTGAAAACCAAGAAAGCGATGAAATGTTAAATTATCCCCGCTCATTGGTTTGATGAACGAATTAGTGTTGGAATTCGATTGCCTTTTTGTCACAGGAACGGAGTTGATAGCCGAAAATGTTTGCGTAAATTAAATTCGTACACTGGAGGCAAATTTAAGTTTTCATCATTTGGAAATCTCGCAAAATAGTCACCTTTCAAACTTACGACATTAATCCCCATCCGTCATATGTTGTTTACTGAGGAATTTTCAATTGTGGAGTATAAAATACGTGGGTGAGACGGCAAGAAACTTAGAAGTCAGAGTACAAGAACAGGAAGACAAATCTAAACAGTCAGAGCCAGCCAGATACCTTAAAACAAATGCAACTCATTTTTAGGACCCAATGTCGGCGGTTTTGTTTGTGGTTTGAGTGGACGTCGGCAACGTCAGCCAGCTAAACCCCGGATGTACACTTCTTTAACATTTCGCTTGAGTTAACAGCTTTTGTGGGAGGAGGTGCTTTCTATTGTTATTTATTCAACTTGTTATTCACACAAATGATACACTATCCGGAGCACGGATCGACAGTATAAAGGTTACTGGAAAACTGAACTGCGACCGACAGAGGCCGTTTCAATCTTGCGAGCTCAAAGCAATTTTGAAAATATCTGAGAAAAACTGAGAATGCCTCGAGTGAAACAAAATTTTAAAGAATACGATATGATAGCCCAGTATTAAATTTTTTTTAGTGTCTTACGAGTGTTGCCGTGTTTGAAATGGGGAACCGTTTGCATCAATTGGAGCATGCAACTGTTTATTTAGCAGTCTAGACAAATATCTTATTTTTAATCACAAAAAGCTGAACACTGATTTACCTAAGAGTCAAGATCAGATGATAATGGAAATCTATAGATTTTTCAAATTTATGGTTTGGAATACATAAAGAACTTCGGTTTTAACTTGTTTTGGAAGTTGAAGTGCGCAATAATAAATAAACAAGTTTGTGGTTTCTTGCTTGATTTAGCAGGTCTAGTTATTTCTTTGCTATGAAAACTGAAATCTCGCTGAGATTATTTCTTGTAATTTGTGTAACACTTTTTAGGCGCGAATTTTGAAAAAAAATCACTTTAGTAGCAGATTTCTTTAATACGGACAAGAACAACAAAAACATCATGTTTAAGTTGGGCGAGGTCGTTCACTTCTTTTATATTCAATTAAAATGGATACAAAGTCAAGGAAAAGAGTTGTCAAGTCTATACTTAATAAAAAATACTACAATACGCGGTATAAATTATTTTACTGGTAATGATACAACGTTCTCCTCAGGTACAGCAAAGTTCCTCTCGCTGAAAAACAATAGGTACAAGGCCAATGAATAATAATAATAATAATAATAATAATAATAATAATAATAATAATAATAATAGTAATAATAATAATAATAATAATAGTTATTAACGTCCATCTGTTTTAGATGAGACGTCTAAGTAGTAAGAGTTTAAAAAACAACAACAACAACAACAAATAAATAATAATTATTATTATAACTGAATGATCACCTTCAGAGATATCAAACTCTGACATGCTGCAACGAACCAACGGCAAGTGTAAGAGAAACCAAGAAAGAAAAAAACCAACTGCCCCGAGCGGGAATCGAACCCACGACACTCCGATCACATGGCAGGTCCTCTAACCACTAAGCTACCGAGGCATAAACAGCAGCAGAGTTGGAATAAACCCAAACCAAATCCTAATCCAAGTCCCTCTACAATCCTCTCGGAAACGTGATTACTCTTTGGCGCCGACGCACTTGAGCCATCGCACATGTTACACTCTACGGATTTCTGCTCCACTACACAACAGACAAATAAAACCCATTTGGTTTGTTTTGGTTGAGCAGTCTTGACTCGTTGGATGTCACACAGTCCTCATAACGATATCTACAATACAAATTGTGAACACTATACGAAAAACCAAAAACCCCATGGGAGAAATGGAAACGTATTCCTCGAACCAATGCAGTGCCACGTTCCTCCGAGGTCTAAAGATTCCTAATTTTGCAACCTCAATCATTTACATCAGTATCCTATCATGATTTGACAACACCTTAAATTGAACAAAATACAGCAGAATGAAAAACTATTTTACATTAAATTATTTCTGAGTGTGTAGGTCAAGAGTCAGAGCCTAGATTGACTCAACAAGTGCTCTATTCATCTTATATACTTAACTATTACACACAGTACACTTCTTCTATTTCGAACCTAGTCTCTACTGCTGTACCGTGCCACAGAAATATCAATTTCTGTCTAGTTCGTTTCAAAGGTCACTCAATCGCCAGAAGTTACATTTTCTCTTACACTTGCCTTTGGTTAATTACAGCATATGGATGATCACATTAATCAATTATCAATTATTACTATTAATTAACCATTCCATTTTAATAGCAATAATAATAACAATAATAGTTGGAAATACGCCGTTGACTTGTTGTTCGATGCTTAAACCAAAATAACAATAGTAATAGAAGTAATAATAATAAATAACAATAATAATAATAACAATTGCAAGAACAAAACAAATATTGTAACAGAAACATAAAATAATGACAACAATAATAACAAAAATATAATAGTCCTGATAAGACACGCTGTTATCTATTGTTCGACACTTAAACCAAATTTTAGGATTTCAATCGAAGTTTTACCGTTTCAGTTTGGGTACTAATTATTCCTGAAAGTTTGAGAGCTTATCACGTGTTTAGAAATCGTAGTATTGGTTATTTCAGTACCTGATGTGTATGAGTGACGGTGAAACCCATTTCAAGGCAGATCCTGACGCAGGTTTGGCGGGCGGATGACTGAACATACAATCTGTCCGATTGCAGCTACTGCCGTACCGACAGGCCTACAGCAAGGTAAAAAAACCTGGGCGTTAGAACATACAATCTGTCCGATTGCAGCTACTGCCGTACCGACAGGCCTACAGCAAGGTAAAAAAACCTGGGCGTTAGAACATACAATCTGTCCGATTGCAGCTACTGCCGTACCGACAGGCCTACAGCAAGGAAAAAAAACACTGGGCGTTAGAGCACACAATCTGTCCGATTGCTGTATACCGATAGGCCTACAGCAAGGAAAAAACCCTGGGCGTTAGAACATACAATCTCTCCGATTGCAGCTACTGCAATACCGACAGGCCTACAGCAAGGAAAAATCCTTGGCATTAGAACATACAATCTGTCCGATTGCAGCTACTGTTGTACACCGACAGGCCTACAGCAAGGAAAAATCCTGGTCGTTAGAGCATACAATCTGTCCGATTGCAGCTACTGTTGTATACCGACAGGCCTACAGCTAGGAAAAATCCTTGGCGTTAGAATTTCATTTCGTACTTAGATGTGAATCCGCTTTCCGCTTCAATCAACTGATAATGTATAATTATGACGATTATAATAATAATAACAATAAAACTGTAGATTATTATAATGATATTGACAGCGCCTGTTTACGACAAAAATGAATAAGATGACAATGATGACAATAACAAATACGATGGGGGTTGTTATGGACGTAAAAATATAAAATGATATGTAAAAAATCGCATTGATTTCGTAATCATTATGGATTAGTCGTCTTTGTTCATTCTTTTTTCCTCTTGTAAAAGAATAAATTACTGTAAACCCTCTAAGCGGGGGGGGGGGGGGGGGGGGGGGGGGGGGGGGGGGGGGGGGGGGGGGGGGGGGGGGGGGGGGGGGGGGGGGG
>JAOBRD020870050.1:0-29606 GCA_027575215.2 Hydrozoanthus sils | reverse complement strand
TAAGTAATTTTGCCCTGAATTAAGAAAAAATGCCCCCGCTGTTATCCAATCAGCTCGAAGTAATTTTGCCCTCTATGCTATAAAACTGCTAATTCGAATCAAATAAAGACTTCCATGTTCTGTTTATCATAGAACTTAAAGATGCTATTATAAAAAAAGAAAGATTTTTTGTCCGCTGAATTTGACTGAAGTGTCCTTTTTTGGATGACTGAAAAACTCTCACCTTACAGGTCTTATCTACTCCCCCCACCCAACCCCTCGTCTGCCGCTCCCTTCCATGGCTTAGAATTGAAAGGTTCGTTATCAGCATGTGGTCAGCCCAAGTGAATTGTAAGTGCATTGGGATGCTGGTGGAAAAATTAAGGAAAAAAAAACGGAACAGATTTTTACCCAAAATTAGCACCATAGAATTTCATTCCCCAGAACAGCTCGGAGTTTTCCTCTTTACTGACTCGGAGGCATTCTCCTTTGTAGTTCACTAGTTCTGGCATACAAAAGAACAATATGTTAAACCGTGCTTCAGTACATTTTGTATTCCATCACCTTATGATTCATACTACGTGATGAAGACCATAGTCTTGGTGGAAAATTTGTAAAACTTCTTTTAGAACAGATCAGATTTATTAAAAGAAAATCTTTAAATCGTGCGATCTCTTAATAATTCAATCCCGTTTTTAATCTCGTACCCAGATCTTCTCAACCCTCGGGAGGGTTCCGAGAAGATCAGGGTACGAAATTATCCCATTTTACGAGGCGGCCATGTTTGCAAAGTTTGGGGCGGTGCTCTTTAAACTTTCAGAGCTTCAGATGCGGCGCTCATTCGGGGGCGTAGCTCAACGAGTAAATACGGTACACCTTATTCCAAAACATTGCTCCTACACTGGTACAAGAAATGCTCTTAAACTAAAGACTACTCATGCAACCCCTCTCCGATCGAGCACCGGGCACACCTACCATATTCCAAGACATTGTCCATTGCAAAGCCATACTGTCTGCTGAGACATCCTAGACCATAACGCAGAGTTTGTCCAATCACACTCGCCTTAAGAGCTCCTCCGAGTGGGGTGACCAAGTTGTATTTCAAAGCTTCCTTGATAAAGTGTCCTGCTTTGACCCCAGCACCAACGACAGCTGTCTGGGGAGATTTACTCATTTAATTAAGTAAGTATACGTAACGAAATAAGGAGTTGGAGGAAATGTAAGAACGTAAAATACACAAAAAAAAGGGATCCAATTTGTAAAATAAAGCATTTTGATTAAAATGAGGAATAAGAACAATCACCTGGCTTATGGAATGATGGTTTCAATTTCACCTTCTTATCAATACACACACAAAATCTTGCCGTATTTAGTCTTTGTTATAAAAACAAACGCCAATACCTTAGATGTAAAGCGCATTGCAACAATTAACGAATTTTCTAAACAAAAAAAGGATTTTTTTAAAGATTTTTGGCTCAAGAAATCAAGGGAGAACTGACACCCATTAGGACTCAGAGTCCCCCTTAAGGTTTGCCAGCACGTTTGACGTCCTTATCCGATAAGAAACAAGGTCAAATCTTTTGCAGATATTGGAGCAAGGGTAGCACCTCAGTTATTTTAAGACACTGAATGAAGGTTCGGCGGGGAAATTGAACCCGGGCTTTCCGCACGACAGACTGGCGCCTTACCCACTAGGCTAACCAGGCGGTGGGCTGAATCGGCATAGTAACACAACATCTATCGTGACTCAAATGATTTGTTTCCCGTTTTGAGCTTGTGAATCAATAACAGCTTATCTAAGATGGTTTTTTACGCGCAAATATGTTTGAGGTTTAAGGGGGGAGCTATATGGGTTAAGCACACTTTTTGGCGACTTTGAAAGATATTTTGGACGAAATCTCCGTCCATAGTTTGAAAATTAGAAAATCCGATCATACAAGCATCGGCTAAATGAAAAGGAAGGGTCTTAAATATTTTCCGATTTTAGTTTGGTGGAGTTTTCAGTTCCAGGACTGAGATTGGTAGTTTTAAGGAAAAACTAGAGTTTTGTGGTTTTCGGAGAAGTTTAAAAATTAATTTTGAGGTTGATATTTGATAGAGAATTTCCGAACCGTCCTCGAGCCAAAACTGATGGTAAGAAGGGACAGGTGATTGCATTCAATAAACCTTTATTACTCTAGTATGGCATAGAAATATATTCAATCAGCTTGTCGGGAAACAAGTCCAAAGTCAATCTCAGCACATTGATAATAGTAAAGGTACTTAAAGTCTCATAAAGATTGGCCGCAATTTGACGGAAGTATAAAAGCCTGCCCAGCCTCGTTTCCATGTTCTCCCTATACATTAAGGGCAGAGAACTTCATATCTGCATTAATTTTTGGAAGTTGTTTACGAAATTTTCTCGCAATTCTTCTAATACTGTTGCACTGAGCTTTGTATTGGCCACAGTTTCTTGATCAATATGTTAAAATGTCAATATACCAATATGTTTTATTTTTGCGTGAAAAGGGTCTATACTTCTTCTCATTCAATAATTTACTTCAACTTCCACACCATTCACCAAAATATTATCCATAGCTCCCCCTAGGCCTTAAAACTAGGAGAGAAGCACAGTATTTGATACCTTGTTTTCGACGTCAATGTCAATAGATGTCAGTTGACTCAAGTCTATGACTACGTGATTATCTGCTTGGCTATAGCGATCGCTCAACCCCCCGGCACGCACACAAATTTTCAACTGTGGAGGAATAAAAATCGTAGGTTATTATATATACAATTGTTGTTCTCAAGTTTTGTTCTATTTTGTGGATTTTTGATAAAGAAATTTACAGCAATCTAACAAGGTAAAAATCTGGAGGCAAGTCAGCAAATATAGTTGATTTCTTTAAAGCGAAAAGTACAAACTAGTTTAAAAATTCTAAAATTGAAGGATGACAAATATAACTTCACTTAGACACTTGTAACCAGTTTTGAAAAGAAAGCTCGCGTTGAATTTACGAAGACAAAATGCCTATTTTAGCACCAAAGCTGCGAAAACCTTTTAAGCTCATTATATATGTGTGACATCACATGATTTGAAAGGCGGGAGGTCAATCTCGCTTTCCCGGACAAACTCATATTTTCATGGCAAAGATTGCATTGCCGGTGTCGCAGTGTTTGAGTAAAAGACTCACCAGTTCACTGTAAAAGCTAGTATAGGGCAGCTTGGAGTCTCTTCAAACCATGTGACGTCAAAAAACGCCGTCGTATCCTTTAAATTTTACTGGCATTGAATGCATTGTTTTGAAAGCTTATTTCACACAATGGTCAAGTAAGCAGTTTGTCTTTCTGCAGTCAAATAGAAGTGTTGGAAAATCCCTTAGAGCCATGAAAATACCAATGATAAAATGGCGTCAGTAGCACTTTATTCATTGTTGTTGTTTTAGAAGAAATTTCATCAAAATTGCAAAAATTAGTGTCCTTTGTAAAGCGCATCCGGAAAACCTCAAAACTTTGCAAATTTTGACCGCAAAATGTCACTTAGTCGCTTGCTGTAAGATTTTCCCTAAATATCTTCAATTCTTAAACAGGTCTTGTTTAATACTTTTATATAAAAGCTGTATGACGGGACTGTCGAAATAACATCGGCAAATATAAGTACTGCACACGTTACATTTAGCCAACGAAACTGCCAATAAAAGGCCGTATTGCATGCACAGAAGTGGCAAACCCACAGAAAACACTGCATTATAGTGTTTGCACGTTCAACTTAAACCAGTTGTCTTATACGAATAAAAATTTACTTGGAAGGGTTTTCAACCGGAGGACACGACCCTTCTATGTGCGTTTGTTTTCCAGCTACGCAGTTTCTATGTAGTACTAAGCAACAAAGGAGCGAGTAAAGAGCATCCAGTTCTATATATTTAATTAAACTAATGCTAATTCTGTTCTTTGTAATAAAATTGTCCCACGCGAATCTGCCAATAGACGTAAACAGACAGAATTTCATGTCGACCCAATCTACATTGGAAAAAACTGTGTGCTTAAGGAGATCGATCAAGTTCTTTACAAAATGTAAAAGAATATCAACTATTTTGCCAATAGAATATCAACTATTTTGCTTTTTTAAAAAACCAGATAATATACAGGGACAAAACAGATGTTTTGGTGGATTAAACATACAATTTTTATCCGGTTTTTAAACAAACCCTCTATGTTTGCATGTATGTTTATATTGCCTTTGCTTCATTTATGCAGCCAACGCGTGCAAGATGCATAATTGTATGTTATTTTTAGTGCTATCAAACATGAAAACCAAACACTAAAACTGCTGTCTTTGTGGTTATCAGCAGAAACCTCACTCCAGTACTTCTTGCAACTTCATTTTCTTTTATCGAATAAAGCTATTGTATTATAAGTATAGAAATAAACGGCTATTTCCGAGTCCAAAGCGAAACTTATACTCTGAAGAGCTGTGAGCAACAAAAATGGGCTCTAGTTTAATAAACAAAGACATTAGCAGCTTGAAATTTTTTAATTACAAAAAACTCTCGTTTCTTAAACTCTTTTAGTTTTTCGTTTCTTAAATTCTAACTTTGTAGTTGGAAGCGGAATGAAGTGTGCGAATCTGTTACTTTGAAGCGAGATATATAAAGAATATATGTACCTTGTTGTTTTCACTGAAAGTCAACGCTTCACGGATATCTCCAACAGATTTGACTTTAACAAAAGCCGTTGGGGTGCTTTTCCAAAGTTTTCCATTCCAAACTTTACTTAGTTCTTCTTTAAAAGCATCCTCGTTCGGAAGGATAACTTCACCGCTGATTGTTTTTCTCAATTCATCGAAATCAGCCATGTTTCAGTTGGCTGCAGCTGTGATGCAAGACTTGCATGTGATATAACCACCAGTGGTTGTAACAACGTTAACAATTTAAACAGAACTGTGTCAGTCTATTGAAATTATGCTAATCGATGTGTATTTGTTTTCCAAAACTTGTAGTTCTAGAAGAGGTAATAAAACTTAACCGATTTAACACCGTGATGTTCTAAATATTTTTTTTTATTTGAGACCAATTTAAAACTTGATTTAAGTATATAAAAAAAACACGAAACGTTCTCTGGTTCAAAATGACTAAAATATTTCTGTAACATATAAGCTTTCGGGTGTCCAACAGCCTGGCGATCGAGAAAAAGGGGCCTTCGCCAGTTAAAAACAAAAATATAATCTCAACACTTGTTTACAAGTGTGGTGTATTGTTTTGCTAGAGGTTTGGAATTTTTGCGAGCATGTTCTGTTGCTCCGATGTGCCACGATCCCAGGCCTTTAGCTTAAGGCCCTGTCAACACGTACACTAATACGTTTTCGAAATCCTCCGTTTTTATTCTATCGAAAACGTATTTGCGTCCACACTAAACCACGAAAACGGATTTGAAAGCACCATCCATTGCTGGTTAGCCGAGTGTAACAGCGGCCTTGCTCCTCCCCCACCGCCCCTAAAAAAAAGCCTAGCTTTCCACAATTAAAATCTAAGCAGATTTTTAAATTGTAAAGGCATTGAAATGTATTTATAAACGTTTTGAGGGACGAATTTATGAGCTTTATATATAGCCGTAAAATTCTTGCACCCACACTGTATATATATATATACAATCGTTTATTTTCACCTCGACTGTGGCTATATTAAGTTAACAAATTTTTGATATTACAAATAAGGGGCTGGCTACCCGGAATAACCATGCATGAACAGCATCTAGCCGGGGAGCCAGAACACATTTTGAATTTTACATGTTTATATCAGCGTAAAAAAGAAAAAGAAAGAATATCAAATAGTAATATATAAGGAAAACAATAACTAAGTCAAAGAAAGAACACAGCACATTTTTACTTAATTATAAAAAATCAGAAATAATAGGGGAAAGAATAATTTGGTGAATCAGCGTTCAACTTTAATAGTATTTAACGAAACTTTCTCTGAGTCTGGCTTTGAAGGCTTTAAAGGACAGAGATTTTAGACTTGCATCTAGCGAATTCCATGTTTTTGCACCAGTAGATTTTTTACCGTGAGTATGAATCTAAATAAATCTCTGTAGGCGACAGAATATGACAAATTTCTTTGTGTTTGTCAAGTTTTGGTTCAAAATGCGCCCATAGCTTGTAAATATCTTAGATAAAAGTCGTGCAGTGTAAGAGTAAAACTTCAGCGTTAATGCATCTCAATATGACTCAGTTTGGCAATGTAGTTTTGGACCTGCATATCTTGTTGTTAAAGACTCTGAACTCTTAACTTTTTTTAGTATACTTTAGAAAGACGTTCAATATATTGGCGTGAGTAGATTTTCATTTGTTGTTGCATATTGTTCTGAAGTGTGCATTTAGATTGAGTACCATATCTATACTTTTTATTTTATGTTTTTTTCATCATTTTGCTTTAAACGGATCTGAAATTGAATCCTAACGTAAATCAAAATAATGACTGTTACTACTATTGTGCAATCCTTTAATGAGTCCCTGAAGTTTTTCCAAGCCGAGTCACACGAATTTATAAATATTTTTTTATGCTGCATGAATACAAACAAATCTTCGATTAAGGTGCAAGATAAAACCAGCTGCCTAAAAGAGTAAACAGCCATAAATGAAAACCTACCGTGAGGCCACTTTAGGATCAATGAAGACAATGGTTGCAAGGTCAGTGGAATAAGAACTTGCATGTTATGATAAAGTGAGACACGATTGCTTAAACCTCTTAAAATTCCAAAGAATTTTTCGTTTTCCAGAGTTAATGATTATAATCATTAACATTTTATGGTTGCATGACCAGTCATCGCATGGCTGAGTTCGGTCTCAAAAACTGTAGAATAAAAACAATATAATATATAACATAGATTTTAGGCTTCCACAGGTTTTAAAACCGATAAAATAAACGGTAAAGAATATTTGCTTCTTCCATTTTATAATTTTGATTTGGTTCAAAATCTTGATTTGTAGCAGCCGTATTTCGAGTTTCGAAGCTTTTGGTGAAGGGGACCAATCCCCGGAGGGGAGACCAAATCCGCTAGTGGATTTTGTCCTCGGGGGCCTTTCGAAAAACCTCTGTTCCGAATCTTTGATCACGACACACAATAGAGACCTTAAGCACGAGACGTCCGTGTTGCCAAGGAGGCAACATCAGTAGTTGACGCTTACTTGCATACGTCATGTGGTCGTGGTGTTTGTCACGGACCCGCTAAGACGCTTTTCACATCCGTGACGTTCACCACGACCGCATGACGTGTGAAAGTTCGCATCAACTACTGGTATTTGATTTCTGGTTTGCCTCCGTGGAAACACAGACGTCTGGCTTAAGGTCTCTTTTATTTCTTTACTACCGGTTTTCTTCTTAATTACAAATTCGTTTTGGATCCGTTTTTTCATTGGCGTAGCTTCATTTATATTATTTACACTGTTAGTCAGAATTTCAGCTTTTCAACTAAAAAAAGCGTTGAAGAAACAACACATGCAAGTCATCTTGCTTTAAAGTGTTTTTTTTTTCTGTTTTGTTTTTGAAATGAAGTTTAAATCTGCATACACTTTTGAATTTCCGGTTTGTATCGGACTTGCGCTGCTCCCCCATTCGGCATCTCTTTATTTAACATGTACGTTGATAAACAATACATTTTTATTATATTTACAGGTGAGTGGAATTAAAATTGATTTGTGTTTCGTTCTAGAATGAAGTTCTCAATGTATTCACATGACAAAACCGACCGGTTCAGTCTTTAGCAATTCAAAGATGACGCGTGTTGCGTGCGAAGAGATATTAGGTGCATTAATGTCAACATCTGCTATTTTTAAAGCAAATAAGTGATTAGCCTGCGTCGCAGACTGTCCAAACCTCCGGTATAGTCACAGTCTGCAACGCAGGCTAATAAGTGATCAAAGGACTGCTTGTTTGGGCTGAACGGAAAGAACCTTGGAAACTTCTAGGACTCTCTGTTTTTTTCTTTGTCCCATTTCCATCGTCAATCTAGATATTTTAACCATATTGATTTACCCCTTTTGCTGCAAGTACTTCCATCTAGTACACTGTCTCCGGACTGTTTCAATGAAAAGTCATGTGAGAATTTCATTCGGACTGAAGACCAGAATGAACTCATTTTGGAACGACTTAAGTTTCGTCCCCAAATTGTGTAAACAGGTGCAGTGAAATGTATGCGATGGAATAAACTCGTTTTGGAATCAAACTCGTTTCGGTATCATATGAGCAGCTTACTTTACGCGTAGTTAATGTACGGACTGGTCAGGAAAGCCGGCAAACCTCAAAAGGGAAATGCAAAGAATGTACAAAGATGCTTTGTTTCATGTTGAACGAACTGTGACCCTGCACATTCTTTGTTTCAGGTGTTAGTGAGAATATTTTGTCTGGCTATTTGTTGATTTGCATTTCAAAAGCTTTTGTGTTTTTTGCACGTTTTGTGTAGGGTCAAGACCAAAAACCAAAAGAAAATGGCGAACAGAGACATAAAACAATGGTTTCCTAAACAGTCCGTATATATTAACTATGCTCTGCGCGTCAATTGCTCCGTATTGGTCATGTGGCGACGATTGAATGAATATCTGGAATATGTTGATCCTTCGTTGGTATAAATTATACACTCGAGACTATTGAACGCGCGTGCATGGATGGGCAATATTAGTCTCTCAATATTCTGAAGTGTCGACACACTAAAACATATCAGACAAGAAGGTAGCGATATTTCACACGTTGAAATATTCTAGTTGTGATAGCTATAGCTATATTGTTTGAGGTTGTGACATTTTTTTTGTACGTAAAAGGTAAATTTTCAACAATATGTCAAACCTTGCAGCTATTCATCTTCATCTTGTTAAATCTACCTGGAGATGTGGTATTTCAAAATAGAACTGACGCTTTTCTGAGAAGTATTTTGTACTTACTTCGTTCTCGTTGCAGAACTGGAGGGTTTGAGCGATGTCTTGTTTGTTTTTAACCTTTACAAAAGACAGGACTTTACATTGCCACAGCACGCCAGACCAAACTTTCGATAGCTCACTTGCGAAACTCTCGTTCTTTGTGTCAATTACATCGCCGAGGAGTTCACTAGCAAGATCCTTGAAGCTTAGTGAATCGAAATTACGAATCATGCTCCCTCGATGCTAGTTGTGATACTGTAGGACGCGTTTCGTACGAATGACACACTCGGCACGCTTTAATAACTTGTCACAATGTTATGACAGCTGAAACGCGTTGATTTTATTGCGTCACATTATGTTGTGGTGACAGTTTTTTCATACTTTCGGGCAATTAGCAAATAATAGCATTGTTTCTGAAGTTTATAAAACTTCCCATCAATCCCTTCGCTCCCACTCCCCTCGCTCGTTCAAGTCGCCTCTGAAACGACTGGGAACGAGTGAAGAAACCATTAGAAAAATGATGGGTTTGGGGCATGGGAAAAATACAAAAAAAAATTCTGCAAGGTAATTCGACTAAAAAATATTCCTGTTAAGAAGAAGCGAAGAAAAGGCTGGGAACGAATTTGAAGAATTTTTTTTTGGGGGGGAGGGGGGGTGGAAAAAGTGTTTGCGCAGAAAATTCAGCCTTGTTGCTCGAGATTTTATAATTCTGGAAAATGCTTTTGCACAAGTTTATCTGATAACAAAATACAGATTTTGACCGGAGTCCGCTCAAAAATAGTGAAATCTAGAAATTTTAGACTATTGTGCCATCAAAAAGTCAGGGGTCACCTTTACTGCATTGTCAATTTATTATTACCTAAAAGCGGTATCTCAAATTAGAAACGCTCATCTAAGAAGTATTTGTACTTACTTCGTTCTCTCCCTCAAGGGAGAGTTTGAGCGATGTCTTATTTATTTTTAATCTTTACAAATGACAGCACGCCACACCAAACTCTCGACAGCTTATTTGTGAAATTCTCGTTTTTTTGTTTAAATTTTTTGCCAGTAATTCATTAGCAAGATACTTTAAGTATATCGAATCGATTTTCGTATCATGCTGCCTCAAACTGTGGGACGCGTTTCGTACGAATGACTCTCGGTACACTTCACTTGTCACTGTGTTATACTTCACGTTGATTTTACATCACATTTTGTTGTGGTGACACTTTTTTCAGACTTTCGTGCAATTAGCACATGACAACATTGTTTTGTTTTGGAAGCTTACAAGGACACAACAAAACCTCGATATCATGCACTTAAAGTGCATTGACGCCTTTTGTCATTGGTACTTTTCTAGCTTTCAGGGCTTCTCACTTCTATTCAACTGTAAATGGATAAAAGTGCTTACCTGACCATTTTAAATCCTTGAAATAAGCTTTCAAAACAATGCATTTAGTGCGAATAAATTCAATACAAACGGCTACGATTTATGACGTTAAGAGGTTTTTGTAAACTTGAGCGGGGAAGTGATTTCAAATCATGTGACATCACACATATCTAGTGAGCTTAAAAAGTTTTCGCAGCCTTGCCACTGAAATTCTACACATTTTGTCTTTGTAAATTCTCCGTGAAATTTATATTGAAGACTTGTAACAAGTGTCTAAGCGGAAATTTTTACGGATCAAACTTTAATTTTATTTAGTTTAAACTAGTTTGAAGTTTTCGCTTCAGTAGTACTTTAAAGATGTTTACAATGACTTTGAACGCTCAGAGGTTTTACAAAATCTCAAAATCACTTATATATATTTTTCTTCGTATGGCTTACTAGTGATGTTTGTTTTGGTAAGTCGAGTACATATAGAATACACTAATGACTCTCATGGGAGTCATGTCAACTCCTTTTTTATTCCAGTCATAAAAGTTATGCCAGCTCTGATGGTGGTTGAAAGAGCTTGCACAGGCTGCAACTAACCACAAGACAAAACGCTGAGGTTCTTTTGTTGAATATTATATCATTCTCATTTAGAGTTCAAAGAACCCATACATTCTCTAGTAAATATATACGCGCATATGGGGTTATTTTGCGTTATAAACGTGGAATTGGAAGAATGAGTGACACAGAGGTAGACACAGCTGTTGTGCACAAGTGCCGCGTGACCGAGACAACGTGATGTTTTATTGGAATGAGTTTGTTTGATCAACAAAACGTAATTCCAAATTTGTTTATGTTAACTTTTTTCAGCTGTTGCTGTTGCCAAAATAAACCCGTATGAGCTACGCGTACGTCAGAGATGCCACAAACTCACCTTTTAATGAACTTAGACGTTCGACGCGTGTATAACTCAAGCATACTAAGAAAATGTGTAAAACTGCCTTTTTTCACCCTTACCATTTTGACTTTTGCAATCCTTCGTTAAAGTCCTGGGTTTATATAACTTCACAAGGGGTTTTCATTGGGACGTGGTGGGCATGTAAACGGGGTGACTGATACCCGGGTGCATGTGGGCTTCTAAACGGGGGAACTTGTACCCGGGTGGGCTTCTAAACGGGGGAACTTGAAACCGGGTACAAGCTCCCCCTTTTAGAAGGCCACCCGGACAGAAAAAAATTTCACGCCGAAATCCTATAAAGAGAATGTATGAAAACTGGCAAAAAATTTGTTTTTTTCTGAAGCTTCACTGAAAAAAAAAATTTGCGGAGAAATCTAAACTTTATAGTCTTTCCTTCCCACTTGGGGGGGAGGGAGCAATATTAGATGGGACCAATATCCGGAGTGATTAAAACCGGGGAGGAAGGGGGCTTTAACATGGGATTTTACGGTAATTTAATTTATGGTGTTCCTGCCTACCAAATACATAAACTGCAACGAGTTCAAAGTTCTACTACTAGACTCATATATGTAGCATAAAACGGCTGTTTACATATAGCAAATCCTACCCTTAAGTCACACTGTCTACCTGTGAAATTCAGAATCGAATATAAAATCTCACTGATCTCCTACAAAGCAGTCAATGGACTTGCACCCGCTTACATATCCGAAATAATAAATATAGAAATTCCAACTAGATATAACCTCAGAAGCAGCCACGAACTTCTGCCATAGCGCATGCGCACTTGCCCGACACTCTAGGTAACATTTAAGCTCTGTAGCCCCGCTGGAAGTCTGGAACGACCTATCAATAATTATACCCATTGTTTCTCGTTCAAAAGGCTAACTTATTAGTTATATTACATGAAATTTTGGCTACACTTCGAATTAGCAATCAGCGGCATTTAAATTTTTCGTAAATTTTGGAACTTAGGTCCCTTGATTTTCGCGAAATCACCTAACAGGGGTTTGCATTACAGCAGCTGCACAGCGATCGTGTGGATTATCTTGTGTCAAACCTTGCATTTATTCCGAGACTCAACAGCTCTTTTATATAAACGTGAAAACCACAATCTCAGTCCACATGGGAATGTGCGCGGACTTTATGGAAGCGAATAACTAATGTTGAACATGTATAACATACGTAATTCGTTAGCATTACTATCACTATTATTATTATTATTATTATTATTATTATTATTATTGTTGTTGTTGTTATTATTATGGCATTATTTTTTGAAGTATGCAAGAAATGTGTCTTTTGTAAACTGCATATCAACCTTACTTGGTACAATTTCAAACAGTACTTACAAGGTTTGGAATTTGGATCGAGTAATTGGTCGGGTATAATTGAGAGACAACCCGCTTTTAAGGGGGAAACTCAATAAATATTTGATATATGACTAAGAGATCTGTTGTATCGAACAAACCGCCACATCAGGTTCAAAAATGTTTTGAAGACACAGATACGCACTTTTGATATTTTATTTATTATTTTTTGAGAGACAATTAATATAAACTTATGTTTATAAATTTCAACTCTACATTCGTACACAGTAAAGCAAGCTTTAACGTAAGGCTCTCCAAACCATAGAGCTAGGCTTTTTGTCGTTAAGGCAGCGATCATTTAATATAAAGGGAAAGGGGAAAACGGTAACATACTAAGAATTCCAGGGTTTTTTAAATGACCAACGTTTTTTTAAATGGTAAAAAAATTTGGCCGTTGAACAGTCACCTGGTTCGCAGCAACTCTTATTAAAATAATCGCCCCACCAAAAATATTTAAGTGACATTCTTTGCGCAGGGAGGAATTAACTAATAGGCCCTTTTCCTCAACAGCCATGCCCTATCATTTAACTCGATGAATATTCAATCACAGTTCTTAAGCGCACTATGTTGTAGCACTTTCTTTAATTTGTGTAGGCATAGTTAATATATGGACTGGTTAGGAAAGCCGGCAAGCCTCAAAAGGGAAAAGCAACGAATGTACAAAGTTGCTTTCCTGCAGGCTGAACGAATTCGTTGTTTCAGATGTTAGTGAGAATGTTTGACTGGCTACTTGTTGATTTGCATTTCAAAACCTTTTGTAGTCTGTGCATCGTCAAGATCAGAAAATGAAAGAAGGCGAACAAAGACATACAACAATGGTTTCCTAACTAGTCCGTATATATTAACTATGGTGTTGGGTTTGATTTTAGCACTCGCGGAGAAAACTAGCTTGAACATCACGACCTTGCTAAGTTTGCGAAATATATTGGTGTTCAGTTGTTGTACGATGCAAATATCTATCAACAGTCACTAGATTTAGCCATATATGAACAGATTACAGACTACTCAAATATATCGTTTCTCCTTTATGACCTAAGCTGTTAATAGTTCAGCAAAAGCAATTATATTACAAATCATATTGGTTGTTTTAAACACCTTGTGTTATAAATAATTTGCCTTTTTTACGAAAGTCTAAATTATGTTGAGCTTAAGAACCTCAGCGTATTTACTTGCATACCAGAAAAACAAATCATCTAACTGTCAGTAACTAGTAAAAGGGTTGGTTACCTAGATAAAGAAAATTTACTGACTGATCTCATTTCGTAGTTTTACACTTTCTAAGGTGGTTTCCAATCGGTTGGATAAAGATAAACAAACTTGTTCATTAGGAAATCAACAAATAAAATATCTATAAGCTAAACTTTTGCTAATTACTGTAACAGAAGAGCATTTTAAATGCTTTTCTATGGTTAATCAACAAAGCTTTTAGTGAAATCGCTTGATTGATTAACAACCGTTTTGTTTTAGAGGTAACTACTATAGTCTGTACAACAAACTGTGCAACACGTGCACCCAGCCACTCTAAAACTAAACTATTTTTACGTTTTAACATCAGTTGATTAACTGCAGTAGTTGATTAACTGTTACATTATAAAAGTATATGATGGCAAGCAGAAACTCTGGAACTCTAGCAAAAGAAAAGAAGTAACAAAGACAATTCGAAGGGGGTGGGGATGGGGCGTTTTAATTGACCCTTTTAGCTTAACACTCATTGAAAACTACCCCCTGTTGAATGTAGCTCGTTTTGCTAGAAACCTACACAAGGTATATTTTGTTAATTTGACTAACTCAAGTTTGAACAAATTAACAACACTAAACGAGCAATGTGATTGGTTGATTCTTGGTCACGTGCCCCTGATCAAATCCAAATGCATCCCGACCGGAATGCGATCGCGCAGTTGCTGCCCGCCCGCCATCTTGTTTGTTTGTTTTGCTATATATATGATTGTTTAAGGGATAGTCTTTGTCGCGAGAAACATCGGGAGTCAACAAAACTGTTTCTCTGGGACTATAAATTAGGTGTATAAAAATGTATAGCGAGATCTTACAGAGGAATATTCGACCGAAAGAACCTAGCGTTGTTCATACCACAAGACTGATGCGAGGTCTAAATTTCCCAGTGAAGGCTGAGCGAATAAAGCTATTAAATTATTTGTTTTACGTTTTTATCGAATTCAGTTAAAAGGTTGAAAAAGGAAAACAATATATAATAGAGCAGTAAAAAAATAAAAGTTTGTAATGCCGGTCTTTGGCAAGATTATCATGCGCTCTCCGCAGCCAATCAGATTGCAGGATTATAACTGGCAATATATGGAGAATTGAAAATTGTTTGCTAGCTTGAATAATATGAGACCGCTGACCGCCGACCTGGACAAGTGTTTTCTTCACAACAACCGACCAAAGCAATGGTTTCCTTCTGCTTCTGTTGTGGAAAGGAAAATTCACAAAATTGAAACTAACCAGAAGTTAAGTCGAAAGTGTAAGCGAAACCTCTTCGAGAACATTTTTTCTTCTTTGAGAACCTTTTTCTAACGCTTCCAAGTAAAATTTTTAAAGTATTTTCCGTTGATCTATTCTATATCATTTTTAGATCGAATTAAATGAAACAGGGCGGTCTCGTTAGAATATATATAATGTTTTCATTACATGGGGATATTGCAACTATCAAGTGAGTAAAGTCACCAGTTACATCGCGGGTTTGTAACACATCTTGTGTTGAGCTACTAAATTATACGATACACAGCATTAAACATGATGAACATAATTTTTGCCTTTCCTCTTTGTTTCAAACTGAGGCTTATTTGTCAAAAGCATTTGGATATATATTTATCAACGTTCAAAAGCTTGTTTTAGCTCCCTCTGCATGTTATACGTTCTGCAATCCTTTTCAAGCCTTCTCGGTTTTTTACTTTAAACACTTGAAGATGCGTAAAAGGGCTTTTATTACAGAAAGTGTATAAACTAGAATGAGGCCGGGGATATGTAGGTTTATGATATCGAAGTTTCGCGCCACGTAAACGTATCCAGTATCCAACTTCTACATTTTTTAGCTCTGGTATCCAATGTCAAGAGCATTAGAGCGACTGGGATCCAACATCCACTGGCAAGGCATCCATCATCCAAAAATGAAACAAGCTGCCTCCAATGCATCCAGTATCCAAGGAATCTACAGTCTAAGCACACGGCATCCAGAAGATAGGGACCCAGCATCCAGAATATAGGGACCCAGCATCCAGATAATAGGGATCCAGCATCTACTAGTGTTCTGGATCCGCTTACATGGAGCGACAAGTTACTCTTTAGTTTGTTCCACCATTAATAATGGATTATAATTATTAATATTTTGTTTCAAAAAGTAAATTAAGTTTTCCATCAAAAAGAAAAAGTGAAACGATCTTAGTGTCCGGCACTAAATCAACAATACCTTTGTTCACTGCTCGATTTCTTATCAAGCCTCAATGACAGACACCTTCAACGCAAAGGTGAAATAAAAACTGACAAATGTTTTTCACAGCTTTAAAACTTCTGCAGCGTTTTTCTTCACTATAACCAAATCCAATCCACAGCATCCTTCTTGGTGCACGCTGCTCGCAAAGCCACGTGATTTCAGTCACCACCAATCAGATTTCTTTACGCCTTAGACGAACCTTCCTGAACACAGTAGATTCTGACGTGATCACAAGAATTGCACGAGGATGTATCCACGGAGTTGAAATAGTTTTTCAAACGTTGCTCTTGTAAATTGACTGGTCTAGCTTCTTGTTCTACGCCTCTCAAACCCTCATCTGGAAAAAAAACCCCTTAATTAATGCCAATTGCTTATATTCACAACGGCTATAAAATGTTCGCTTCTTCAAGGCCCGGGTTCAGCGCGCTTTGTGGCGACTTTTTCTCATGTTACTTACGATATCTCCGACCATGTTTGAAACTAAAATATCAAATATTTTAGGATTTTTGGATGAGTTTTAAGTTGTATCTTTTCTTTGAAGATTGGTAGTTTTAAAAAGAATTTTGAATATGGTGGTTTTTTGGGAAATTTGAAAATTAATTTTTAAAAACACGGTTGGCTGATTTTACTCAATATTCTTTTTATTCATTAATCTTTCTCAACTTCTTCACTATCCGACAAAATTTTGGGTGTACCCGGGCCTTAATTTAGTTAGCTCTGTAGGGATCCAAAGAACCCATACATTATATTTTCCATTCATATATTCGTATATTAACTATGCACATGAAGTGCAGACGGCGGGTGTATCAATTTTGTGTACCACAATGCCGAAGGTATACACTGGCTGCGACCGGCCGGCCGTAATGTTCCATTCAAATTTTTGATTGGTTGTCATTATACAACAATGAAAAAACAAAAAGAAACAAGTCAACGGAACAACAAAATAAAAGAAAAAATTCGTTCTTCAGATCTCATGTTTCAAAGGGTTTTGTCCAAAGCAAGCTAGAAATCTTGGGGTGTGCACTCTATATTTATACGGTACTAGTTTGAATGTAAACAATATTAGCGGTATTTGTTCTTCATTCCATTGGGACATGTTATCTTGTTACCATATCTGTAGTCTCGCTTGTTTTTTTTTATTTCTGCGCAAATCACGTCATAATAATGTTAAGTTTATGTGTGTTTCTTTCCTTTTAATGCGACAAACAAATGAGATGAAATGTGTTAGCTGTACCGTATGAACTTGAACCGTCATCAGTTTTTCACAAAGAATAGATGTATTTGCGCGCAGGTTTACGCCTTCAGATAGTAGCTAGCAAGGCTATTTCGTGCGTGAAGTTTGTAATGATCTGTCGAAACGCTATCTTACTGAATGGAGTCCGACACAAAGTTAAATGCAATACAAAACTAAACTTAAGCTTCCGTGCCAAAAGCAACATTCACAAGTGAAAACTGAACAGTGAAACAATCTAGTGTACAAGGTATACATTGCTGTGCACATTTTATAAACATGAAACAAAATGTCATTAAAGAACAAAGATCGCAGATTTAAGGCAAAAAGAAAAGAATGCAAGTGTGAGAATAAAGGGCAGGACTCTAACGACAAGAAAGCAATTAAATGCGCAAAGAAAATGACTGTTACTGCAAAAGAGGAACTCTATCGAAATAAAAAAGGAAATTAAAGGCACAAAGAAAAGACTGTAAATGATAGAGTAAGAAGAACACTAAGGGTTGAGAGCTGAGGCGGACTGAGCGTGTCAATTGTTGCACGAGCCGGATCCGGCAGAAAAGTTCCACAGACAAACTTAATATTGTTGTCGATCGTGAATTATGATGTGTAACGGCCGTTTTAATGCTGAGGTGCATCATACAATAACAGATCATTTAAAGAAGCTGTCACCAGTTGGTTGTAAAGAACAACAACAACTGTTAAGAACTGTTAAAATCAATGCAGACCATTCAGTGAAGGAATTCTAATGCCCGACACCAAGAAACAGACTGTTAGTCCAATGAAAATCCAAAGGAGGAAAAGAAAAGACTCAGTTGCAGACCACAATGTTTAGTTTGTTCAGAAGAAAATATTACGTCATCGAGTCATAAACCAATCAGAAAGAAGGTCAAAGTAAGGAGTCAGTGGAACAATAGTTTTGGGAAACAATGTAAAACAGCAGTTATGTCACATAGCGAACACATTTACTAGCCAATTTTTTCCGTAAGGCTACAAGGGTGAGTGTTGGTACTTGACTATAATAAACCTCTTTTAAATCTTTCATTTATTCCTTGGAATAAAAGCCATTCCCTGCTGTTAAAGACAGTGTTAACAGAAATACGCCTTATACCTGTGAGAGCAAAACTACATCTCAACCAGGAAAAAGACATTTTTCCTTTACTTAGAATTGGGAAAAACTGACCTTCCATTAATTATGGACTACCTTTCTCGTCTTATAGTGTTCCATTCGCCTTGGCCTGCAAATCAGAAAGTCAGAGCAAAGCAGAGAAACAACACACGAAGAACATTTAACATTTAAAACAGAAACAGTATACAGATTTTGAAATCACAAATGTTGCATGAAAGATGCTTTGGAATGGGTTAGTATTTTATCTCGTTGCTTTCCAGTTTATAGTATTGTAAGTATTTTCTGTCAGCGATAAATGGTCATATATCCATGGTTTTGCGTACGCAATAGCTTCTGTGATTTTTGTTGTAAAAACGGTCTTCTGTTGGTTGTAAGAGACCACCTTGACAATATTGGTATCTTCTAAGCTTTACACAGGCGGTTTGTTGTAATGCAAACGTTTTATGGCAGCAAAATTTGATCCTTCCTCAATCAATACGTTTGCGTAGAATTTTGTGTTTGTTGGTTTGTTACTCTTTTCTTTATTAAATGCGCATGCGTGGCAACTTGTTACGACAGCGTTTTTTTTTATATGAGAAACCCATATGACGCTTTTTTTTAATCGTGGTGATTTTCTGTCTAGAATCAATTTTAACAGTAAACTGTTTGTGTCTAGTCTGAAGCGTGAATGCTGTCGATTGTGATTGTAGTTTACAAACTTCATAGCAACTATTTGCAGAGAGGTAACTTAACACCCATTTTTGCCGAAGCATTTTCTTGGTTACGTAGTGGCTGTGTGGCCGATGAAGGTAGCTGTCTTTCTTTGGGGAAGAGGTTAAAATGTTAAAGCAAGGATGTATAGTTAGTGGTTCTGTATAAGCAGTAACCCGTTGTCCATTTCCAACGACGCACAAGTTTGCCTTCTTAAGTGCCATATCAGAGATGACGGAAGAAGCAGACGTAGGCATACACAAAGTAGCACACTTAACTGCGTTTCGACTCCTTCACGCTAATCTGTTGGTATAGCTGGTCAGTACTAGTAAATACTGTAGTGTACCGACCGGCTACAGCCTTTTGGTATTTCATTGAAACAGTGTGTTAACTTTGAAAAGATTTTGATAGAAAGAAGTAGAAGTGTTAGGATCAAACAAAAGAGGCAATATCGTAATAGCGGTAGTACTCAAAAACTTGAAGCAAAGAGCCGAGTTGTTTAGCATTGTCTTAGCTATAACTTCAGGTTATATTTCCAGAGCCTCATTAATGTGAATGGAGAGAAGAATGTAAAATATAAAAGTTAATAGAAGTATGTATAGTTAAAGTGCATAGAGAGAAGTATGTAGTTTTCATAGAAATGCATAGAGATTCCAAAAAAGGCTCAGCAGTGTATGTGTTCCCTTGTACATGCTTGCAAATGTGGTATTAGCACATGAAACTGAACCCTGTTAACATCAAAGAAAATTATGCGGGAAAATCAATGTATACTTTGTAAAAAGGGAAGTTTTCAACACAAGCCATCTAAAGTTGGTTATAAATCGAAGAAGGGTCCGGGCATGCTTATTGGTCAGTGACAGCTAAGCAACTGTCGTTGATCAGTGACAACTAGGAAATGGTCATTGGTCAGTAATGATTGGCAACTGTCATTGGTCAATGACAACTGGGCAACGGTAATTGGTCAGTAACTTGGTCAATAATAAATAGGCAACTGTCATTGGTCAGTGACAGCTATGCAATTCTCATAGGTCAGTGGCAATTGCGCAACTGTCATTGATTAATACTAAATGGGAAACTGTCATTGGTCAGTGACAGCTAAGCAAATGTTGTTGACCATTGACAAATTGGCAACGGTAATTGGTCAGTAACAAATGGGCAACTGCCATTGGTCAATGACAACTGGGCAACTTTCATTGTTCAGTAACAACTGGAAAACCGTCATTGGTCAGTAACAACTGAGCAACTGCAATTGGTCAGTAACAACTGAGCAACTGCCATTACTGGTTAGAAACAACTCGGCAACTGATTTGAGTCAGTAAAACTGAACAAACTGTACTTGTAAGTAAGACATAAGCAACTGTTATGGTCAGTAAAAACTGGGCAACTGTTATTGATAACTAACGACTACATTATTTGTCAGTAAGAAATGAGCATTTGGTCATCAGTGATAAATGAGCAGCTGTTTTCGGCCAGCCACATGACCATTGTGGGGCTAAAATTACTGACCTTTTGCAGATTGGCTACAAGGCGCTGCCGTCTTGCCAAATCAAGTTGTTTGGCCTGCTAATGAGTAATTAGTGGTGAAAGATTTCAAAAGGATGGTAAGATGAAGAGAAGCGATATTTTTGCCTCTGTAGATCTATATGTAGCACGTTGGAAACAGAATGGCCTTAAAGCCAATAGTCAAAGATTAAATAAGATATGAGTAATAGACAAAAGCAACAGATAGACATAAGGAAATGAATTAAAGATAGCAGGTTGAGAATAAATTGCAGTTAAGATACTGGGAGCAAGGATTGGAAAGAAAACAGAATTCCTTTAGGTTTTGCGAGCTTTCGCATTCGTTAACTTTAAATGTGTTTGAATAGAAATATTACTAATTATGACAGACAAGTGTTTTCACAGTTAGAGTTGAAAAATGATGGGGATGAATAACTCGGTAGATGAATAAACAGTTGATTAGACAAACAGATAGAAGTTACTAGGCAGACATTAGACAATATGCTGAGTCTGCAAGCAAAGTTTTTTCAAGGGGAAAATTAACTTCACTGAGATAAACAAACAAATAGACAGACAGAAGGACAGAAAGGAAGAAAGATAACGTGCTGGTTCTTTCCAAGAGAAACTGACCTGACTGAGATACTTTCTAAGATATTGTGTACGTAAGTGGTCCACTTGCCTAGCTTGCCCTGAAAGACCGTAAGACATGCATGAATGATTTAACATGGACATGCAATGATGCAGCAGTAATAATGAACGTGCGTGTTACCTCAAGAATAAGCTCACAGCACGAGTAGGTAGTCCTATTAGTCAAAGGTAAAATATGCTGGCTTGGGAACTTCTTGTTGCGCAGGCTCAGATTGCCACGAAGTACACGTACCTAGAGCGGAGTCTGGGGACGAACCTTCGTCCTCGTCACTTCGGGCATACTCTAGGAAAACAAACATGTAAACACAAATGTTAGAGACATTAAGCACAAGCTGTCCTTGTTTCCACGGAGGCCAACCGAAAATCAAATATCAGTAGTTAACGCGTACCTGCACACGTCATGCGGTTGTGGTGAATGTCACGGAGACAGTCAAGACGCTTTTCACCTCGGTGACGATAACCACGGCCGCATTACATGTGGAAGTACGCGTCATCTATCTTCCGGTTAGCCTAGTGGCAACTCAGACATCTAATGCTTAAGGTCTCTATTATCTAGTGGCAAAACAATTTGAAACAAGTAACACTATGTTCTTTGTCTCGTCTTGTAAAAACTGTTCACTGACTGTTTATTTTTCTTAGGAATTTGGTAATTAATTTATTTAACAGAAATGGGAAGATTAATTTAGTCTTAGAACAGTACTATGTATCACGCGGAACGGGCTGCACAGATGCAGATGCCTTAAATGACGTTAAGTGATCTGTTTGTTTTGGATAATTGTCCGCTACCATGAAAAAGGCTCTTACACTGGGATCATTTCCAAATACAAATCTCTTTGAGTAAACGTTTAACCTAGACATTATGGTAGGTTTTAAAAAATCCAGATCCAGATTCTGGACGCTTAACCATACGGAAAAATTTGGCATCAATTTGCTGAGGAAAGAAATTTCGTTTTTCTTTAACTTTGTTTTTGCTTTTACACTTAGTACTACTCGTCGTTAAATTGGGTAACTTATGGCAAACTATAGGAAAATATGGCAAAGGCAGTATTATTAAAAGAAGACAAATAATAGTTTATAAGATGTTGTCCTACCTGAGCCTTTATCAGCAGTTGTTGAATTTGCTGTCACAATTTTTCTACGAATATAAAATCACACATGCTAATAAATTGCATAACTGAAAGTAGCAGTAAACAACTAATTAACAGAACAACGCTTTAAAAATCTTAGGAAGGCATAAGGACTTTTCTTTTCTCATTTGTGTTAATCTTACGTTAACGGAGAGCTGTTATCTCCATTACATATTGAAACCTCACCACTCTCTGGTGATACGTATTGGAATCTCACCACTCTTTGGTGTTACATATTGGAATTTCACCGTTCTTTAGTGTTATATGATTGAATCTCACCACTCTCTGGTGTTACATATTGGGATATCATCACACTCTGGTATAAGCATTGGAATCTCACCGCTCCCCGGTGTTACACATTGAAATCTTACTACTCTCTGATGTTACATATTAGAATTTCACCACTCTTTGGTGTTACTTAATGGAACCTCACCACTCTCTGGCGATACATATTGGAATCTCACCAGTTGTTAGTGTTATATATAAGAATCTCACTTCTCACCGATGATACAGATTGAAATCTCTTCATTCTCTGGAAATACATATTTGAACTTCACTACTTTCTTGTGAGATAAGAAATGTTCACGGAGGGTCTGCGTTTTATCTAGATACTTTAAGGGCCTTTTAATCTAAACAAATACGCTCATTTAATCAGGAGTGAAAAAAAAGCTTAATTTCGGGCACTGAATGTTGTTGGATTAGAAAACTTTTAGCTTTTTAAGACTTGCATTGGTTTGTATTGTTGTTCCTAATATTAGGTAACATACAAAATTCGTAGGACTTCTTCAAATTAGTCGTTTAGTTTTTGCAACTTGCTTGTTGTAAAAACGCAAGATTGTTACTTCTTAAAATATCAATTTACTAAATAACAACAAGAAATGTAACAGAGACTATTCTTTTAACAAAAAACGTCCACTCGGGAAACAGAATCAAATCACACTCAACACAGTATTACAAAGTAAAAATAAACACAAAGGAGAATTACGTCCAAAAGCGTCGTATTAACGTCACTAGAACAAACTAAACCTCGACCTAAAGCACCTCTTACGAATGGAGATTCAAAGGCCTTGAGAATGAGATTGAAAACAACTCAAAATTGCCGAACTCGTTGATGTCACTGACCTGGTAGGGCCTGGATTGTGGATCTTGTCTAAAGGCGAGTCCGCGTCCTCAAACTTGGGGTTACTGAGAGGAAACGAAATCCTTCTTTTCTTTTCCTCGTGTATTCTAGTCACAGAACCATAAAAATAGACTCATAAGCAACTAGAGTTAGTAAGGGGTAAAACAAAAGACAAATTTAAAGCTACTGAGTAGCATAAATGCATCATCTTTTAATTGTTTATTCTAAATACTTTGTCACCTCTACGACAGAATATAAAAGATGATTTTACCGGGTAGAATTTTCAAATAAATAGCCCTTTTTCTCCCCTTCAACCTTTTCACTCAAAACGTTTTACCTGATAGCGATCATCACATCACCCCTTCTAACTGAAACTTAGTATAGGTCCTTTGATCAGAAATCTGTCATCAATACATGTTTTTCATAAACCTAAGTCATGTTTTGCGGTACTAGCACGGGTAGGATATGTTAAAATGACTGAGTAAGGTCGTAAGAACTAGTTTATATCATAAATCTTTGTAACTAATTTATCATATCTTTGTTTCATTAATAAGGAGCATGTTGTAAAATCCGGTGAAAGTTTTATCATTACTGAGAAAAAAAAAACAGTACATAAAGCGAGTATCTTGAAGGCAAGCACTTCGACGCTATCGTCTTCTCATCAGACGATTTTTTTACTTTCACTTTACAATAATTGATCCCAAATAAACTTGCCTCTTCTTGTCCCGCCGAAGACGAAAGAAACCTCGTAGAAAGGCTAAGATTATGACTAAAACCAGCGCTACTGCAACGCTATAAACAACACCATCATAATCTCTCTTTCCTTCTCTCTTGTAAGTAGACGCACTAACTGAATGGGCTGGTGGATCAAATTACGGGAATAACCATTAGCGCTTGAGCATTACTTTATCCTGGCATGACAAAATAGGTTAATCTGCTATGGTTAATGAAGTTAATATAATCCAAAAACAGACTAAGTTAAAGCAGATTAATCCACAGTGGAAATGATAGAATAACCTAAAGATGATTATCAAGCAAAGTTGCGGTCATATTTCAGGAGGTACATCAGTAGTTTGCGATTGATAAATACGGCATTCATAATTATAATTTTTTTAACTCGTTTCTGGTAAATCGTTATGTTACTGAACTTGCAACTTATAAGTTTCTTTTTTCATAAGTTAACTTGCAGCCTATGATTCACAAGCTGTTATAGCACGCGTTTTATGTAATAAACAGTTAGGCATGCTATTTTGGTGTGATTTGTAAATCTGAAGACGCGTGACTCGTTATTTATTCGAATCAATGGTGAGCTTACGGCAGCCATATTGAACCTGTCAAACAGATCACTGTTTTAAAAGAATAAATATGAAACAAAGGCACTCAAAAGCCAAAAAAGAAAAAGGCCAATAAATTTAAGATTTTTACTAAATCTGTAATGCTACTTTGTTACCTTCTCTACTTATAATTTTCGTAATTTTATTGTCGTCTACTTTTTTCTTCATGAAGAGAGCTTTCAATATTTAATCTTGATTTAAACGATAAGCAAGTGTGTCTATTCATATTACACTTGTCTTGTGCCATTAATGGAGCAGTTTCTCGTGTGTAAAAGTGCTTAAATCCTACCTGTGAAAGTGGGGTCTGAAAACGTGCTGTCTTTGTGACGAAACTTTGAAAAGGGTCCGCTGTTCTTAACATATGCACGAAGCTGAAACCTGTTAAAAAAAGAAAAACGACGATTGTATCCTTTTTTTTACAGCAAAGGTTTTGATTCCATTTTACACCTTTACAACCATTACATATAACGTGTTCTTAGTTTCCATTATATTAACAAATGATTCAAACAATGGGTTCGTACTTGAATAGATATTTACAACACTTATAACATAGAGGGCAAAATTACTTCGAGCTGGAGCACTTCCGAAAATTTCCGAAGACTTCCGGACATTTCCGAACACCTCCGAAGATTTTCCGATTTTTTTTTAAAATCATGAAAATGCTTAAAAACGATTTCAAACCTCTTCCGAAGATTTCTGAATGTTTTCAGAGGTTGCAAAGATTTTGTTTCAATTGGGAGAAATGAGTTAAGTTATGCAACGCTTTCTCGCGGGATCCCGCAGAGAATGAAGAATTTTGTCCTCGATGTAATAAACATGTAATCGCCTGGTTCCTCGTAACATTAGGATTGATATCACTTGTCGCAAAAGCGTTATAGTTATTTACAACACTAACGTATAATTAATAACTAACTAATTTTAACCTTACTTGACCAAGCAACGATAGAACACCAGCAGGCAACAAGTGGACTGGTTCGATAGTTTGAATAAAAAGAGGTCAGTCAAGCAATTTGTTAGAATTTTTTAGCTTTTAAATTTCAATAAAATATATAATATTAATAATTAATAGATTTTAGGATATTTCTTGCGTCGAATCCATATGTTATACAAGTCCGTCGGAAAGAAATTGATATTTAGGGGCCGAGTATAGCATAGAAGCGCAGTCAGTGTTAAATTCAAAATTATTCTAACATAGAAACTATGAGAAATTATTGGGGGAGGGGGGAGGGGGTTAAAACTCCCAGCCTCCCCCCATCCGCTTCTGAAGGCCCTGTTATAAAGTGAATTAAATCATTTGCATCGGGCAGAATCGATTAACACATCCGGGAATTTTGGAAAGATATGCATACATTAACACGCGGGTAGCAAAGGTTATGAGGCAGAAACATAAAGGAAAGGGGGCAGATTTGGCCTAGGCCGTTCGAAAAGTCTCCAAATTTTTGTTTATCAGAAACCTTTTGGAACAGCTGCCCCTAGAGCTTCTTGCTGTAGACATAATAATTATTCGAAAAACTGTTCAGAGTTAGTATATAAATGAAATTTGGCACTAGTATTTTAACTTAGAACTGTAGCAATCTGAAAATTAAATCATTTCCACCTCGAACATTAAAAACAAGTTCTAGGTCGTACCTGTATTTTATTGAAGGCTTTAAAGGACCATTGCAGTAATCTTTTTTATCAACTCTGCTTTCGCAACCCGCTTCACTTCCAACATTCAACTCAACTAATTTGGACTTTCTAATCTCGTCAGTAGCATCAATGATCTTGGTAATGTACCGGCGATAGTTTTGTCCTTGCCGAGAAGCACGGTTTACATGGTACCACGTTATTGGTTCTTTTTCGGTATACTCTTTAACTGTTGAGGACAAAGTACGCACAAACTTATAGTGCATATGTACATATATACATGTATAGTTACAAAAATATACATACATGGATATAAATATATTTAAACCCACGTTAAGATCAACACACCGTAAGATAGCTATGAAGCCAGCATGGTTGTCGCGGTAGTATTGTGGTCATCAGGCCCGACTGTTAATGCTTGGAGAGTTTCAATTATTTAGCTGACGTAGACTTCTTTATAACTTCACAAGAGGAAGAGAACTGACGAGGGCTTTTAAGAGCCGAAACACGTATGAAGGCACTAAAGACTGAGCAAGAATTTCAAAAAGACGTGAAAAAAAAGACATCCCAAGAGGAATTAAGACTGTTAATCCGGGGGACGCGGGTTCGAACCCCAACTACGGCGACATGTTCTTCTTTCTGTTTATTCTACGTATACATGTATGAGGCACTCCTAAAGTTATGTTTTGAAAAAGAGACTAAAAAACTATAAACTTACAAAGCTCACTGTTGCTGCTGTATTCCTGCACAATAATTCCATATTTGGCCACATTGCTTGTGTCCAGCTTCTTCAATCTAAACCTAATTCTCATGCTGGATTCAGTTGTTTGCACCAGAATCAGTGGAGCATCATAATCACAAAACACCATCACTGAAAGTTGGCTTTGTCGTATTGCCGCCAGCGGTGGAGTCCCAGAGTCGGTCACGGAGGCTCGTAGGTTGATCAATCGCAAGTTTTTCTCTTCCAAACTGCGCCGGATACTCACTGCCCCTGTTCTGTGGATGATGGTAAAAATGAAACTTTGTACTAAATTAATTATAATAACAGTAATAGTTATAAAAATAATATGAGTAACAATATTAATGACAACAAATAATAAAGCTTACTACTTTCTCGAACCGAGAGGCGAATTATACCGGTGTCTATTAGGTCGAGTAACACCATATCGGAAAAAATGGCACTATCCTAACAAAGCTGAACTTGTTGAAGCCTTAAACACATTCTTCATCCCAACGAATGCTGATATCCCTGCTCTTGACTTAACCGAACTACCGGCGTTTCCACTAGCAGCTGAGATAGTTTCCTTGATAGAGTACCCACCAAGTATGCAAAAAACATACTTGGCCCCTGGGACCTGGTCACATCCCACCCGTGTACTTAGGAAATTTGCATACAAGCTAGCCGATCCCCTCACGAAGATTTTCAACCACTCTCTATCCTCCGGTTGCACCCCTTCTACATGGAAAGAAGCAGATATTTTGCCCATTCCTAAAGAATCACTTCTGACTCAAGAAAGCGACCTCGGTCCAATTTCACTGACTCCTTTCGTCGCTTAAGTCCCTGAGGAATTTGTCGCTCAGTAGTTACTACAAGGTATCAGTGACAAAACCCAATCAGTTTGGTTGTCTGAAGGGCACATAAACAAACCATTGCCTTTTGTTAGTGTTTCACCAATGGCTGTGGAAGCTTGCTACCCCTGGCCACCACATGCGCATCTGTTTCCTAGACTTTAGTTTTAATCTCCTAGACTTTAATATTAATCTCAACGCTACATAAGAAGCTGATTTATTTCTATCCTCTCTTAGACCAGCATCTTTGGCCAACGTGTTCCTCAAGGCACAAAACTAGGACCATACATTTCGAGCTTAAATGGTCTTTTTTAGTTATGGTCAATGATCTCATCCCCCAACATTCAATCATATGAAAGTACGTGGATGATGTCATCGTCTCTGAGATTATTCCAGAAATCAAAGATTCTTCAATACAGTTGAGATACAACTACATTGCCTCGTGAGATTGACCGCACAAAATGCAAAGAACTTAGAGTAAGCGTCGTCCAACATTTTATACTCGCTAGCCATTGACGGCACATCCCTAGAGTTTGTGAACCATCATAGGCGATTCTTTGAGTACACCTTAATAACGAGCTGAAATGGTCAGACCATGTGGATGAAATCACAAAAGGGCCTGAAAAGAGGCTCTACGCAGTGGGTGTCCTGCGGCAGAGCGGCCTATCGTCTAATGAGCTGGTGTCGGTCCATGTCGCTGATCCGTTCAACCCTTGAGTATTACTGCTGCGTCTGGTACACAAACCTTCCTAACTAACTGAGCGATGGAATTGAACGGATCCAAAAGAGAGCGTAAAGAACTTTCTACCCTTTAGATAGCTATAGAGAAGCTCTGGAAACAACAAAATTTACCCGTCTAGACAACAACCGTAAACAACTAGGCGAAAAAGTTTTCAAAAGGATTCAAAATTGGAACAGTAATTTGGCCTCACTCAACCCTCAGAACAGAGCTTCTGCGCATAACCGGCACCTGCGCAAAAATGGTAAACTTTCCAATTTTAAATGCATACAGACCAATTTATCAAATTAGTTTTTTTTCCCATTGCTACAAATTTAACTAATAAGAAGCTTTAAAAATCTTCATCTCATTTTCACTTTGTAAGTACTGTCTCCATTTTATTTAATTCATTACCCAGATATTCATTAAGCCTGAGGCGAATAATTGTTTTAGACAATTACTCAATTTTAACAGCAAAAAATAGCCAAGCGAGAAATAGAAAATTTTGTGTTTTTATTAATTCAAATTGCCATGCGCCATAGCACAGCAATTACTAGCGCGCGCAGATCACATGATCAGTCGAAAAAAGCAAAGTGAACACATTTTTAACGGTTTGTGTGCAAAAACAACAGCCACAACGTAGCTAAAAGAGTTGCAATAACCGACCAAGTCAAGTAAAAAATCAAACACATCTGTTTACATTAACATTGAAAGTAAATGAGCCATTCAGGAAACTTCCAGAGGGGAGGATTACTCCCGGATTCAGGCCATTGGAGCCATTGGCCATTCTTCTTGTCTGCTAAATGGTCGATCGCTTGAAGGAACTACAGGTGGATTTCTTTGCTAAAACGCGACGAAGCTGCTTATGTTGTTTGAATTTTTCCTCATTGACAAGCTGTTTCAGGTAGGATTTCGGTATTTTAT
>JAOBRD020869942.1:0-12910 GCA_027575215.2 Hydrozoanthus sils | reverse complement strand
CCCTCCCCACCCAGCACCTTAGTTCTTCACAAGGCCTTATGGCAAGAAAAGTGCTATGACACCTACTGATGTTCAGTTAAAGCATTGTCCTACATACAGTGACCAACAGGAAAGAAGTGTTCAAAAAAATAGAGAACACTACAGCAGGATTCAGACAAAGGATGACTTGTGTCTTCAGTGGCTAAGAAGTTATCTACAGGAAAACAAAATAATAATATCATTTCTAAAACATTTTTTTCATTTTATCAATTATTTGCTAGTTGTTTGGATAAAGGGGGGGGGATGAAAATGATTGTTGTGTAATTCAACCTTCATGTAGGTTGTAGTGAAAATACTTAAACTTGGTAATGTGTCTAAAGAAAAACCTCGTTTATTGAGTATCAATAATGAAAAACAATTGCTCGATCAATGGAACAACTGGAGTCGTAACACAAGCCAGTTTTAAAGCTTTAAAGCTATTTTTTAGGTTAACGAGACCAAAAAAAAGAAGCAATTGGTTTTTTTGTATCTATCAAAAAGTGAAGTTATGGAGCTTTTTCGGTTTGTACTTCATACAGCCTTTAATCTTATTCAATTTACCACAAGCACTGAGAAAACTTAGACCTTTTAGTTTGTTTCCACTTGTACGTTATTGTTTTTGATTTTTTATATTTATTTCAATTCCGCTTTTATTGAGAACAAGGCAAAATTGTTTTATGATTATTATATTAGACAGTGTAATTTCTTTTGGTTGTACCAATTCTGTTCCCTTACTTAAACGAAATCTTTGCCTAAACAAAGTTTCATAGCACAACCTAAACATTTGTCTTGACTCTTGTACTACTTTAAGGTTAAGCATTTGCTATAGTGGAGTCCTTGTTATATTCTTTCTTTGTAATACCTACAAGTCCTTTTTATTTACAATATTCCATACTTCAAACTCCCTAAAGTTTTGTTATCAACAAATTGAATAATAAATCTGTCCGTTCCTTAACTTCTTGTAATTTTACTTCGACTCACGTGTTTATCAAGGCAAATATCCCTCTTCCAGCAAATCATGAGAAGAGTTAGCAGCCATGGCTAGCATGCAACACGAACAAACGAACAAGATTTTGTTAAAACTGTGGTAAAGAGGTAACAATTTGATCAACGCTCTAATAAAATATTTGACTATGCCGTTGATTCCTTCTGTAAGTTGTTTTGGACTTTCATAAGTGGTTGGTATTCACCACAGTCTGGGCTATTCGGGGAAATCAGAGATGATGGTGGTGGGTTGAGTGCTTGGTAAGTAGTTTCTTGTTGGGTAGGATCGCAAGGTACATTGGGATACCCTTGCCTGTTGTTGTTATCATTTATCGAGTTCAAAAGGTGGTTTGTTCCGTTGCAAACAGAACTCGAGTGATAAGGGCCGCAGGGGCTAGGACTGGACACTCCAACTGCATGTCTGTTTGGACCAATCATATCAACTGACTGGTACATCTGGTCATCATCTGATTGGCTGGCTAAATATTCATATTCTTCTGGACTTTCTTGTCGTCGGTTTGTAGAAGTACCAGGACGGTCGATCGAGGCAGAGGGAATAGGAGGCAAACGCGCTGACAAAAAGTCTACAGAAAAAAAACATTTATATTTATCTAGGACTTATTCTACAGCGATTATTTGACATTTGAAAACAACGAGATAAGAAATAAAAGAATTTATAATTAAACGAAACATGAGATAAAACGTGTTCTCACTCGGAGGCGGCATTTAAAGAGTACCTTCTGTCCTTCGTTTATGTAAAGACAGAAACTAAACTTTTATAGATAGTTTGCTGCTTTGCACTATTGCTCACTCTTTGTTTCTTGTTTAGGTCGTTTATTAAAAGACAGAAACCACACTTCTTTGAAGTCTACTTCAATGCATGCACTTGTTTAAAAATAGAAATTAAAATAGGAGGAACACATTTACCTGCATCAGTGTAAGGGTTTGAGGAATCTGTGAGTCCACTTTTGGAACCTGTTGGCTTGTTCATTGAAGAGCGAAATTTAATAGTATCATCTTTACCTCGTTCATACGTTGGATTAGCTGTAAATGGCAAAAAGCAGGCCTAAATTGATACTCTTTTATAAACCGAGAGAATAAATTTGTATCATGGCTTCCACGAAAATAACAGCACACGTGAAGATTGTTACGTTTATGGTCATTTTTGCTGTTTGCTTTGCCTTTGTTCTTATTTACACAACATTATGTAGACAAAAGCTTCCCTCAAACATTGCCATGTATTACAAATATATATCCTGATTCAGGGATTGAGGAAGAGAAAAGAGAGATGATGGGGAGATGAAGATCGAGGAAAACTCAGTTAATGGTATCGGTGGAGATAAAGAAAACATATTTACTGCTAGTTCCTTAAAATTTTAATAATGTTATAGTTAACTTCATCTTCGTGATCATTGTTATTATTTTCATTTATATGTCATAAAGAGTTACAAAGTTATCTTTATTAACTATTTTCTTTTTTTAATTGCTCTTCTTCTTATATTTTCATACTTTATGTTTAGAAATGGTATGTAATGTCTTTACTTCTCAAATACCAGAATTGATCAGGTGAATGAGTTTCGGAACCAGTTAGAAATCACGTGGTATAATTAGTTGAATGATAACTAGAAATATTAATTACAAGTGCAAAGTTTTTACATCGATTTATATCCATTAGATGAATATCTTTGAAGAACACCGATTTTACATTTGGTAATGTTGTTTCTTTGCTACGATTGCCATGGAAACCAATTAGCTGCAACGTGACTACACTTAATTAGAAAGTATAGTTGACACTCATTACACATACCAATTCTGATGCCCTCCCCCCCTCCCCTCCATGCCTTCTTGTAAGGTTTGTTCTTCATGCGTTCTAAGGTTACATTGGATCAGTTGCAACATTAAATCCAATAACTTTTGCTTTCTATAACAAGTATTTCGTATACACCAGAACACTAATTGCACAAATAACAGCTATTGCTCACCTATTGATAAACTGATCCGTAAATAATTTTTCGAAGAAAACTCTCATGCTCTTTCTTCGCTCATGGTCGGGCGCTAGCAACAATTTATCATGTATGTATAGCTACCAAACTTTCCTATTGTTTCATTTGAGAACCCATACAAAAAACACGCGTACTTCGTGAGTTTGTCTATTGTCTGGTGAGCACTTTTTTTTAAGCATCAAGCTAACCAATGAACAATGTAATCAGCATGTATATTGTGATTGATTGAGAAGCTATTCCCAAACCTTGTACTTCGTGTTTGAATTGGGCTTCCGAACGCCTCGAAACAATAGAAGCTTCGCGGCCTCGCGGATTCATAGTTTCTCGGTGTTTTGAACCCCCATTCAAACACTCGTACTCGTCTTTGAAATACTACTTACCAAATCCTTTTCTTCGGCTGGTGTCGGGAACGTTGGGAAATCTATCAACGGGCATTATGTAGTTCATATCGTCATAAACAAGTTCCATTTGAACGTTCGCCTTGTTTAAAAACATTTCTTTTATTAATAAAATCATTAACAAAGGCTTACATACCGAACGATAAGAGGTTAAAATATCTAATCTATAAAACGTAAGTAATAAATTAATATGTCATTGTCAAGTTTAATATCATGAAGGTTTTTTGTTCTACCTTTACAAAATGATACACTGTTGGCTTACATACCTGATTTCTGTTTTGACCATTTCCTTCAAAAAATATATATATATATAACAGATTATTTTGTTTTATACATAAAATAAAATGTCAAAGCTAGAGATAAAAAAAACAAAAACAAATAAAGACCAAGTAAACTTATCGTAATAACGTCAATAAATCGCTAAAGAGAGCTTTCTCGCGTAATATGACCTATAAAGTTGGAAAAAGCTAAGCTTAAGCTTTAACCAAAACATTTTACTGTACTAGACCAAGTTTATTGATAATATACGCGGCGTCATTTGAAACTTAGAAAGCCGGAACTTTTTGGTTGATCTTTTGCTGAAATATGTTAAAGTGGGTTTTTTATGAGTCCCCTCTACTCGAGATGAAAAGGTGAAAAAGACCAGGTTTAATTTCTTTGAGAAAATAGACAAAGTCATGTTAATTTGAATGTGGCCATAATAAGCAGCGGTAAAGTATATGTAGATCGTAATATAGTAGCTATACGATCAATTTAAAAAAACTGAGCACTATCAAAATGCAACTTTAGAAAGCAAAACATATCGTTCCGACGAAGGTTTAACACTCAAACATACAATAAATATGTCGTATCAAAAAATTGGATTCAATTTTTTTTTACTACAATTATCACCTTCTTTGTGAGCAACTTAATCGGAATGTCGTTATTTGGGCAAATCGATAGCTAACTGAATAAAGAGCGGGAGATTTGAAAAATTATTCAAACATAACGTGTGAAAATTTGCATATTCTTCTTTTCTTTCTTCTTTGATCTGCTCGGATTGTCCAAAATGCGGTCGCATAAACTACCGAAAATTTCCTCTCGTGATGGGGGTAACACTTTCAGTTAACCCAGGAGGGCCGGGAAAGCAGGCTTCAGTGTTCTCGGAGGATCATGCGTCATTGATTTGCAGATATTAAGTAAGCTCCAAGCCCCAGGACATCCAGTACTAGTGAAAACAATAGGGTGTTAAACTCTATTGAATTTAAAAGTTAGAACCAGAACAATGGCGATTCTTTGATACGTGGTAAATTTGTAAAATTTTTGAACAGATGTCTGTAAGGATCTATACGTCAATAAGTCGCTATAGCTAGTGGGAAACTTATCGCATAGCATACCATCACCACACCATAAATTAAGTGTGTTTGATGGAATATTACCGTGTTATATTAACATGCATGCTAATTTTTGTATGATAAATTTTTGGCGTGTACTCACCTGGCGACGGTTTCCAACACGTAACAACGGAGAGTTTGCTGAAAATTCGAAACAAAATGGCTTCCTTTACTCTTACTGTTTAATTAATCTTCGTTTGATTGTGCTAAATTTTCCGCGAGACAAAAACTGTTGCAACTGAAATTTAACCAGGAAAAAAACATAAGACCTGAAAATAAGCAAAACTTATAGTAAGTTTGACTGGTTTACCTTTTTTAGCTCGAACACCCCGAATGACGTATTGCTAAATTCTCCCAACTAGAGCCCAAATTTTTCATGTTACAAGTTAAGGATAATTTTTCTTTTCATTTTCTGCAGTTTTCTATGTTTGACCAATTTCCACTTTTTTTATTGCAAAATGACTAATTCTAATTGTAATTATAAAAAGAGATGTAAATTATTGATAAACTGGCTTCAAGGTTGATTCATATGATATATACGCAAAACATCGAGATGAACAAAGTTGGACGTTACTTCTATTGTATAGTGAAAAGCGTCCCCACATTACCAGCCCAGATGAGCTTGGCTATTTGTAGGTAGTGTGCATCTGTGTTACTAATGCTTTTGACTAACAAAATGATGATTCATGAGAATATGAAATATATAATATTAATTAACTATCACAACTTACTTTGGGTTTCTTTTACAGGTCAGCACAAGCAACAACGATAAAACAATTACAGCCACTGCTAACACTGAACCAACTGCAATATAAACTACAGGGCCCGAGCTCTCTTTCTTTTTACTGACGTCAACCCTCTTTTCTGTTACCGGTGGCTACAATTCAGGAAAAACAAAGAAAGGTTGATCGTCTAAACTAAGTGAGAAAGTAAATAATTCCTGCTCGAAAATTGAAACTTTTACCAGTTTCCTGGTTTTGTACAGCGATGACTATTTAAAGTATGTATTAAATGCAAATGAAAATTTACTATTCAAGTTGTTTAAAAAGGTTGTTATTGTCGTTGAAAAGCAAGTGATAAAAATTAACGCACATAAGTTTTCGAGCACAGTTTTTTTTCTTCTTTTCTCACTTTTAAGCTTAGGACTTTTTTACCTGGAAAATTGTCAGTCAATTTATACTATTGTACAAATTATGTCACAGTGTTTTTGAGCCAAAAAACCAAATAAAAAAGAACTTTGGAAATATTGAAAAATTTTCATGGTATGTGAAATGTAAAAATCTCTTGTAAAAATCTAGTAAAACTCTTGCAAAATGGTGTTTATATAGATTTTTTGGATTGTACAGGGTTTTTTAGTAACTGTAAATAGAAACCCTGCAAAAACCAGTAAACTGATTTCAGTTTACAGAGTCTGTAAACTAGTTTTTCCGTGAATTTGTTAAGAATGGAAATGTGAAATACATATATAAATTCAGTCTTCACTGTTTAACATAAACCTAAATCATTATAAATTGAAGAAAAAATAGTTAACAGTTGATTATCCAATGTGAAAATTGTGTTTCAATCCACCAATGGTTTCTGTTCTGTAAATAGTCTTATATGTTTAACATAAACCAGGTTCAAATGGACGCTTTGTGATCTCGTTCATTTTGACCTTTAACCTAACCGAGTTTTTCGTTTGTTTAAAGTTATTTCCAAAATCCCCCTGGATTTGTAGAGATGTCTTGAAAAATGCTACACAAAACAGCCCAAACTAAAGTTCTACTAGAAACACAAAAGAGTTTCCGAAGTGACTATAAAAAAAGAAAGGAAAAAAAAAAACCCTAACAACAATGATAACAAACCAGTTATAAAGATTGAGAATACTTAGAGTAGCAAACATCTTATAAATATTTTTAAGAGTTTCCGCGACAGTACAAAAAAAATTTGCCTTTCAAATATTTGTCCAGAGGCGTGTGATCTCGGTTTACAAGAAGGATAAAATAATAAACAATAAAAAAAAAAATAGCTTTTTTTTATTCGAAGTGCACGTGGCTAGGTATCAGTACTGCCTCGTAGAACAGTTTGTATCTTTTTCAACACAGGTTCAATTTCTTGGTACCTTTGTGTGCGCAGATATTCCCCCTCCCTCCATGTCTTCTGACGTAGCACGAGCAGTGGGTAAAGGTGTGGAGTTAAGCTGAATTGACGATAAGTTATCCTTTGTTGTGACTGTCGACAGTGGCGTGGAGGTCCGTTCCATTGTAGTTGCTTCTGTCTTTGTAGGAGTGCTGGCTTTTTCATCGGGACTAGTTGTCGTTTCTCTTGTAGTTGGACGCCTAATAGTCGTGGTAATCACCGATGACCTTGGCATTACCGACGCTATCGTGGACGTTGGTGGCAAGTCTGCTTTACCTGGTTTTTTGAAACATTCAAACATTTCTAACATTAGTTACATGTTTTACATAACAAATATTACATTAAGTCTTGTGGTATCCCGCTTTAGGGCCACCTCGTTATTACGATCGATCAATTTTGTCACAGCCGGTCGAATGGCCATACTTTTTCTTATAGAAATACCTCGTTAATACGGTCACTCCGTTATTACGGCCATTTTTTTCTGGCCCAAAGGTGACCGTATTAACGTCAGGGTCCCACTGTTTAAAAATAATATATTTTCTTATCTTAATTCCTGTGATGTATGGTACAAATAAATGTTCTGAACTGAGAAATGTTCCGTCTGACGCCCCTCGCGATTATATTAACTCTTTTGTGGCTACGTAGTTGATTGGATCTTAAAAATATATTGTCTATTTAACTGGTGAGCACATAAGGATATTGATCAGTTGAACCCCACCTTACGGTCATTTAAAACTTTATTATAATCATTTTTTGTGGTCCGCCTTTATCCTTGTGGAAAAAAGAAAGTACAGAAAAATAAATCGTAAACAACGCCAGCACGTTAAACGCTGACCATTTGTTTGCGTCGACATATGGTGTTTAAGCTGGACATAATCATTGCTTTATTCTTTTATTTTTTTCCAAACATCATTATTATAAATTAATAAATCCGCAACGTGTAAGAGATAAGCATAGCACTGGTTTCCTTTTTTTTATTTTTTTCAAAAAGCCACTACTTTCGAATTGTTGTTAACTGCTATAGGTAGATGCCCTAATCTTAATAGAAGAGCACCTTTTTGTTTACATCGAAAAAGTTGAGCCCCGTTACGTCAAGTTTGCATTAGAATGGACGTGGTTTTCGCACAGTGTTTTTACAGCACCTGATAATGTCAACTTCGTTATGGACTAAACCTCAAAAGAAAAAAAATTCAAGCTGAAAGGAGAAGAAAGAAAATTCGGGAAACTTCCAATAATTTTGTTTGAAGTAAGGACATTTAACAACTCAAATCAAAGATATATAAGTAAGCTACAGTTCGAAATAGTGGGGAAATCGAAATGTTCAAGTTAAGAATACCGGAGCTCATTTATCTGTCATATGTTCTCGGGAAGTTTTAAAAATCCTAAAAAAGAGTACATTTGAAAACAGTTCCAGATCCCTTAATTGTTTAAGGTCAAATGAACATTTTACTTACAGCTTTCGATTCCCTTTACTTTGAAGAGAAGACACGACTCCTTAATAACCCCACTAGTATCAGTACATCTTACGGCGAGCTTCACTATTTTTCCTTTAAATTGGGCATAGTTATTTCCAGGATCAGCGTTCAGCTTTAAAAAAAGAAAAAAAAAATGAGTTAACTAGATAAGGTCACAAACTACACATTATCTGGACGAACTTTTACTCAGATTGGAACTCCCGCGAAAAAGCTTAGATAAATTAATGTTAGTAATTGAAAATAATAAATACTATGTGAGCACGTGCTATATGAAAAAAGAAATCGAGGACAACAATTACTGTTACTTTAAAGTATTTGAGGAGAAAACTACAACAAAGAAAACATGTGACAGAGAAGCTTTGCTGGTCTTGTAAAATAGCTTGTTTTAAGTCAAATGACGTGCTTTTTATCCTATCATGAACCTAAACCCAGTTAAAACTTTTATTTTCCATGAAACTATCACTTATAGTTCTAACCACAACAACCTACTTACCTCGAAGCGAAAATATGCTACACCTGTTAACACAGATATGTTAAACAATCCCCAGCTTGAAGACGAAAGCCAGTTTCCATTACAGTCTGTATACCTAGAGCTCGAAGGAACAGTCTGGCAGGACCATCGTTGGGCACGCTTTAAAGGATTAAGGTACTTAAAGTAGTGTTCGGACACAACCTGTAAGGACGCATTTGGATCAGTCGTCTCACTGGTTCGGTGAAATTTGTAGGTGCATCCTGAAATGAAAGGAGAAACTTTGGTATACTAAATAGTTATCACTAAAAGAGTTACTGAAGCGAAATTTTCAAGCTAGTTTAAAATATCTAAAATCAAAATTAGAACATTATAATTTCTTCTTACACACTTGTTACCAGAGAGCAGAGTTAACGAAAGCAAAATTCCTATTTTAGCACCAAAGCTGCGAAAATTTTTACGCTTATTAGATATGTGTGAGGTCACATGGTTTGAAAGGCGGGGGATCTAATTCTCACTTTCCCGGTCAAATTCAAATGAACATGGCAAAGTTTGCGTAGCTGATGGTCGAGTGTCTGAGCAAGACATTAACTAGTTCGCTGTAGACGCTAGTACAGAGCAGCTTGGAATCCTTTTAAACCACATGACGTCACAAATCGTCATCGTATGTTTTGAGTTTTATTGGAACATAATGAACTATTTTGAAAGCTTAATCCATTTACAATTATAGTCGATTAAAAGTTTTTGAAAAGCCCTTAAACTATATAATTACTAATGACAAAATCACTTCATAAGCATTTTAATGACTTCATTTGTACCAATACCATCTCAATTCTTTCTGTCTGTGTTCCAACACACATATATAAAAAGCTAATTACTCCTCACATAACCAATACAAAAGATGAAAAATAATGAGAAACTGGGAGTTGAACAAATTTGAGCAAAACTAGTGAGCATTTAAAGAAAAATTCTCCGAAACTGGTAACGTAAAAAGTATATGATTCGAGTTTTCAGAATTTGGACAATACATCATTGAGCGTTTTGGGGGCTGCAGGAGACAAGCATCAGACTAACAGAAGGTACGCAATTGCATGTCTTAAACGTCTTCATTTCCGCTTAACTAATCGCATAGTTTATCTAAGTTGCCAAAATATTACCAAGTCTTTTTGTGTCGTGCATAAAATGTGTTACACTTATTGCTCTTCACACTTTCATTTGTATAAAAACCACCTGAGAGCTTTGTCTGAAATTATATTTGATAATGGTGACATGTTGTCGCCGAGACGTTTGTATTCTTGTGTTATATGATTGTCTTACAAAACCTTCCGTTTTTCGCATAAAATGTTAAGATTCTTAGCAAAGTAATACTTGATATTGCTTTGTTTTCCTTTCCTTTCTCTTTCTGGCTTTTTCCCCCGACTCCCCAATTTAGTAGGTAAATCCAGAAGACGGTTTTTTTACATAACTTTTCATCTAAGTTGGTGTACGTGGTAGGCCATGGCAGGAAATCTTTTGTTCCCCGGAACGAACTGTGTGCTGTCTCCTTGCCAGGTACGAAACTAGGCATTCTTTAAGGTCTTAATTTCTTTACTAGTATTTCTTTTTTTGTTTTTCTTTAACAGTCTACTAGAGTCAAGATGGCGAACACACGCTCTAAAACGTGCTCTAGTGAAAAAACAAACAACGAAGATCTAGTTCCTCTATCTTTTATAAAGGAACTGATGAAGGTACAGGAAAAAAACATGAAAGATTTCCTCACGTCGTTTGTAGTAGAATCAAACAAACGGTTTGACAATTTAAACGAGGAAAATAAGAATCTGCACAAGCGGATCAACGAATTGAGGCTTGATTTTAAAGACATCATCACAGGCCTTGAGTTCTCCCAAACGGAGCTCAAGGAACTCAAGGAAAACAATGCCAAAACTAATACACACACCTCCACAAGTATCTCTCATTCGAAAATTCTCATCGAGGAGGCGGTCAAGAACATAGAAGTTGTGAGTGGAAAGCTTGACGACCTGGAAAATCAATCGCGGAGAAGCAACCTGTGTTTCGATGGGTTAACAGAAGAAAATAATGAATCATGGTCACGGACGGAGCAAAAAGTAAGAGATCTTTTGTCGAATACCCTGAAGATATCTAACGACGATTTTACCATTGAGAGAGCACACCGCGTTGGGAAGAAGACCCAAGGAAAGCCCAGAGTCATCGTGGCCAAATTTAGCAACTTTAATAAAACAAAAGAAGCTGTGTTGTTGAAGAAGAAAGGATTAAAGGGAACTAACGTTTCTGTTCGAGAAGACTTCTCGCAAAAAGTCTTAGAAAAAAGGAAAGATCTGTTGCCAAGAATGTACGAAGAGCATAAGAAGGGAAACATTAGCGTTCCTAAGGTATGACAAGCTTGTTGTACATCCTGGAAAAAATGGTATAGAACGACCTTCTCACTCTCCTACTCCCTCAACTAGAAGTCGTGGTTCTGGACGCGGCTCTCCTTGGAGAGAAAACAGATGATCCCAAGTTTTGGATAAGCGATAAGATAAGATTGTCTATGTGTAACTCTAAATACTATTCATCTTTGCCTTTACAAACGAACTGCCGTTTTGTCATTGTAAACCAGTTTAATTAAATGATTTATTTTTCTGCAATGCATTTGAACATAAGAAGTATAAATCAAAACTTATCACAGCTATTAAATTTGTTGCTTAACATTAATCATCAGTTTGTAGTAATTGGAATAGGCGAAACTTGGCTGAAAGAAACTGCCCACTTTGATGATATCGAAAATTATAACTTTATTCACAATCATAGAAAAGACCAGCTTGGTGGTGGAATAGGGTTATATTTAAAACAAAATTTGAATTACAAATTACGTAAAGATTTACGTTTGACAAGTGTGAAACCACAGACTCTTTGTTTGCTAAAATTATCGTCCCTAAGGGAAAAAAAAACATCATAATAGGAGTTATCTATAGACCACCAAGTGGAAACTTGCCATCTTTTGTGTCTAGTTTTAACGAGGTTATTGATAAAGTGGGTAGAGAAAACAAACTATGCCATCGAATGGGAGATTTTAACATTAACCTTATGAACTATCAGTCCAATAATCTAACAGGCGAATTTCTAAATGCAATGTGTTCTAATTTGCTATGTCCCCTTATCAACCGAGCTAATAAATTAACTTCTCATACAACGACACTTATAGATAACATCCTGACGAAAAATATTAACTCAGATATAGTCAATGGTCTATTTTTTGCAGATATCTCGGACCATTTACCTGTTTTTACAATTGGTTTTGACAATTCTAACAATTTAGACTCAAATACTATATTTTATCTATTCAGAGATAAAAGTGAAAAGAACATAAAGAAATTTGGAACAATGATCGCTAACGCGGACTGGTTAACCGTAGGTAAATTAAATGACTCAAATGAAGCTTTAAGCACTTTTAACAATCAATTCTCAGGAATTCATAATAATTGTTTTCCAATTAAAAATCTATAAGAAAAAACAAATCCCGAAAACCGTGGATTTCAAACGGTCTTCTTAAATCGATAAAGACGAAAAACAAATTATACAAGAAATATATTCGACAACCAACTCATTCAAACACAGCACGAAAAGCACGTTTCCGAGACCGGAAGCTCAACGGAAACTCGAAACCTATTGTTTCCATCACGTTTCCGACAACGGAAACGTGGTAGAACCATTTCACTAATTTTTAACGTGTTTCCGTAATGTTTCCGTCAACGGAAACTTAAATGGGAGATTTTTCCCGTTTCCGTCATGATTAAAGTTCCGGAAACCTATTGATTATGGTTTGTGCAAACAGAAAAGCTGACCAAAGTTTTTATCGTCTCTCAGAACTTATTCTTTGGCAAAATCCATTTCGAAGTTATTGTTAAACTTAACCAGTTAGCTCGAGTGAGGAAATAAAAATAAACTCTTTCAGTATCCGTACTGGTTTATTACTGATATCAGTTGTTGTGGCGGTCCATTTCTATCTACTGTGCTTCGAAATCGTTCCGCCATTTTGGATTGCACACTACAATCAGCTCGTCCAGGATCTCAA
>JAOBRD020869835.1:0-12910 GCA_027575215.2 Hydrozoanthus sils | reverse complement strand
TTTAGCCAGTTAATTGTTTATTTATATGTATATATATATATATGTGTGTGTGTGTGTGCGTGTGTGTGTATGAAATTGTAAATGGCCTGACTTAAAAAAATAAAAGAAAAAAACATTTTGGGACATTACTTTTAGAAAAAAATCCCAAGAAAATGGGGAAAGGCACAGGCCTCCCAGCGCCCGTCCCCCCTGGATCCGCTACTGTAAATAGGTTTAAGTCAACTATGTCGAAACTGCCGATGTTTAAAGTACGGTCAAACCATAATTGTAAACAGAGCTGATACTTTAATTAGGTCTAGTTATGTTTGCCAATACAGAGCATGGTACTTTAATCACTGGGGTCTAGTCATAAAGCTGCACGGCTCCTAAGTTAGGGTCTGGTCTAGTCATCTTGGGTGATAGAGCTGGTTCTGTATTGACTAACTGCCAAAACAAAGCCTATCTTTAGTTTGGGTCTCGTCATCTTGGCAAAAATAGAGCTACAGTGGAACCCCGCCTTACGGCCACCTCGTTATAACAGTCGCATTTTGTTTGGTCCGCCGATCGAATTGATCGAATGGTCATACATTTTCTTATAAAAATAATCCTCGTTAATACAGTCACCCCGTTATTACGGCCAATTTTTTCTGGCCCGTAGGGAACCGTATTAACGTGGTCCCACTGTAGTTATTTAAGTAAGGTGTGGTCCTTTCTGCCAAGAGAGCTGATTCGAGTCTAGTTCCCTTTGCCATAACAGAGCTTGGCGGTTCTTTAATATGGATCTGGTGATGTGTGCGTGCTAAACCAGAGCGTATTGTCCAGTTTGGAAATAAGTTTCCTTTTGAGTCAAGTATTTTTGCTTTGCCATGGTAACAGAAAATTTGGCTGACAGCTTTTCAAATTTTTGCTTTTTCCTAAATTTTTAGTTTGATCTTATTGTAGGTCTTAGTTTTTCCCTACTGGTATGTAAATCACATTTATTTATAATCAAACTTTTTTCTAGTGACGTCAAGTACGTCACTTGAAAAATATGACGTCATCAAAGTACTTTTTCCACTCAAATTGTTTGCAAATAATGTTGGCTTGAGGCCGATTTGTGCAGTGTTAATAACAATATTTATTAGAAAAAATATTGAAACTTGTCTCGAAAAACAAAATTACGTAAGAATTATGTTTTCAAAAACAACAGTTTCATGTTACTTTCGGCCACTAAAAACACTTTTTAATCTTTTCATTTAGTATCAAATCGTTAAAAAAGAAAGACATCATTGACTCAGCTAACTTTTTTTGTTATAGACTTATATTTCCTTTGTTTAATGTTAATATGGATCAAAAACCAATAGTTTAATGCCGAAAAAACAACAATAATACAACAACAATAATTCTGTTTATCGAATTAGCTAGACGAGTTCTATCTAACTTCCGAGCTTTGTTTCCTTAGGCTCTTGTCAATATAGAGGCGTTTGGTCAAGCTAGTGTTTTAATTTGTGTATGCTATGTAGATTCCAATACCTGGCATATAAGGCCTATTTACTCCATCACTTAACTAGAAGTAGAATTTTTTTTCAGTGCTAGTACAAAAAGCTCTATCATGTTTACGTTAACTATTTTTTTAATACTTTAATAAAATATATGTCTTAAATTGTTTCATCATTTATAACTGTACACGTAAATTGTTTGAACTTACTTTTCCATTTAAACCAAGCTGATAAGATTGCGTACCACCTCTGCCTTCCCATAAAACCTCAACCGAATACAGAGGATCGTCTTTAGTGATAAGTCCAAGTGCACTATTAGAACTTGCAACATTTGGAGACTGCCCCTGCACACACATTCCATATGCATGTTTATGAACAACAGTTGCACCAAGAAACATGCCAAAGACATTCTTTTCATCCAAACTGCATCTTTTGTCTTGCATTGCAATGCTTAAGGGATAAAGCAGCTGAAAATTATGTCATTTTCATAGCACGAACTATAAAAATTACTGTCTAATAATTACAGTATCACTTTTTTTGCCTCTCTATTCCATTCAATGACCTCCAGAACTGTTTTGTATTGTACTAAAACAAGTGCAACGTAGTCTGATCAGAACTTGAAATATCGGTTTCAAGTAAGCGTGAGCAAGATATGCCTTCTTATTGGTTGTCATATTCCCGCTCTTTTCGCGAACGTCGCACCGCGTACGTCGTTTTTGGCCTCCAGAGCAGTTTTTAAAAAGACTAATTTTTCTAAAACGTTTACTTTTAAAATTTGAAATAATCAAATCAAATACAGTGCATGGATTAATTTATCAAACTTCCTACTGAAGATGGGGAAAAAAACGTTTGGAGTATCAAATTTGCTAGAAGGAACGCAAAAGTTTTGCTAGACGTCGGCCGGAGGTAGGATGCTTCTTGAGTAACTGGTACAATCTTCTGAACTTTCTGCCTGAAAAAACGATATATGTTTTTTATCTGGCTAAAAACAAGTGGTTAAATATATATGTGACCAGAAATCTATCAGTACTTAATTAATTCGTACTTTTTTTGTTTAAGTCTTTCAAAAGTCATTTTACGATGGATTCTAATCTTGTGTTGGTGTATCTTACACGCTAACTTAAAAAAAAATCGAATAAGCAGTTGCGAAACGGTTATTACAAATCTTCCCTTATTTGTAGAGTGAGGAAGCTGCAAATACTGTACATATGATTGTATATTTTCAGCTAGTGTTGCCTAAAACGAAAATGGTAGGTTTTTGTTTTATATTGCTTTTGAAACAATGCATTTTTTAAAATTAGCATCACCATAAGGCTAGAAAGTCTACACAGAGTGTTACTCCAATTATGAGACCCCCTTATGAATAAAACGAAAGATTGCTACAGTATAACTTAAAAATAATATTGAAAATAGAAAACCACTGCTAATACCTAAAATTGTCAACTAACACTAAAAAACTTTCAACTTAAGATTTACGACTATCAGCTTTCAACTATCAGATAACAACCACCCCTTCATAATATAACTTAGCAAAACTACCCCTTTGAAATAGAACTTAAATAGCAAAACAAAAATTCTTGGAGTAGAAAACTAACAGCTAGTACTAGTAACTAAAATTATTGACTTACATCACGCACTAACTATAACAGCTTATAGTTAACAGGCCATGCTGGTTATTAGGCGACAGCAGAATGGCATTTAGGGCAGATTGATTTGAACGTTTGGATTGGTTTATATTGTGTATATCTACTGGTAATATGGTCCAGATACGTGGAGCTCTGCAGTAAAAACTGGTCTGCATAGTAACCGTATTACATTTAGGTTCTTTAAGTATTGCTCCGTTGCTATAGTCTAACCTTCGAGTTACTCTACAAGGTTTCATTACAGATATAAGTGGGTCAGATGATAATATTGATTTAAAAAGGTACACCATATCAAGAAATTTGTGCCAGTAACAAAGAAGTATATAAGTTCAGCCTTTGGTAATCTGTCTTTGTAGTTAGTTTCAGTTCCAAGGGTAATGAGAGGATAATTTGGTAGCACGGCGCTGGATTCTTTCGATGTTGTAAAGTTGAGTGTCAGACCGAGGGGCCCAAACCGGTGAGCAGAACACCAGAGAACTACGCACCAGCGCGTTGCACAATGTTCGTCGCACATTAATATCCTTAACGTCAACAGTCGATCTTCGACAGAAGCCTAGCATTCTGTTAGTTTTGGTTGACACTGTTTGAATGTGTATTAGGTTCCACTTCAAATCATTAGATACAGTGATCCCGAGGTCTTTTTGAGATATGGATGATTTAACCGGTTTCTTGTTCAGGTGGTAAGTGGAACAAATCGGTGGTTCATTTCTCGTGACAGCCATTACTCCACACTTAGATTCATTTAGGCTCATGCGCCAGGTACTTCACCAGTTGGTGATTGTATCAAGGTCGTTCTGCAGACTAGCACAATCCTCCTGAGTTCTAATGGCCCGATAGCATTTGGTGTTGTCAGCAAATAAGGCAATAGAGGTAGACGTCACTGACCTTGGAAGATCATTTGTATAAATCAAGAGCAACAAAGGACCAAGGATTGTTCCTTGGGGGACGCCTGATAAAACTGGTAATAATTCGGATGTTTTGCCCAGAGCAGTTACTCTTTGGTAGCGATTGGTTAGATAGTTTGTGAACCAGCGGTGCAGATTACCAGAGATTTCAAACCGTCGTAGTTTAACAAGTAAGAGATGGTGACTGACTTTATCAAAAGCCTTAGCAAAGTCAAGGTATAAGGCATCGCACTGTACCCTTCTGTCCAGAAGTTGGCCTATCTCATGTAGAACGTTAAGCAGCTGGGATGTTGTCGATTTTCCTTGGAGGAAATTGTTCTATTTATATACCAAGTTTCTGTGATATTGAGTCCAACACAACAATTTAGAAATTCAGTACAGCACAGTAGTATCAAAAATGTTGCTAGAGGTTTTTATCATATTTTTGGAAAATTAAATAAACTAATGTAGCAATTAATTGTATTAAACATAAAAAAGAAAAAGCCTAATGAATATATAAAAACTACCGTAATGTAACAAAACAAGAACATGAAGGGTATGTATAGTTCTGTGGCAGTTCCGTATGCCCCACCCTTATAGAATTGTCTGGCAGCAGGCTTATATGGGTAATTTTGACACCTTCCCCATTTTATAAGAACATTTTGTATTTTCCAGGCTGATCTTGTTCTTATAAAAATGGTGCTTTATTTGCCAAATTTCAGCCTGATGTTCTTAATCCATGTGTTCTTATATGCGGGTGTTTACTGTATTAAGAAAAACCTTCGACAACATGGCCGCCAATGATCTACTCCGCAACCGTGCCTGTGCGCGGTTGCCCTGGGAACTATAATATTTATCGGTCCGGATAGGACCCCGGACAGATCTGTTTTTGCAACACAATCTTTTTTGGCTAATATAACATGTCCCTTTTCGAAATGTATTTAAACACAAACTAAAACAATAACAATTGAAGTCACGCAATTACTCCCAAATGTCATGTTTAAAGATAGATATAATCCAAATCTCTAGTTGACTTGTTTTGGGGTCGTGATCTTGCCACCACTGGTGGGGAGCCTTCTATGCTTGCTACTGGTGTGTGATCCTGAGGCACAGCCTTTGCGTTATCTTCAGTAGTTGGCACCGGTTGCAGAAATTCTGGGTCTGGTTCTGCTCTCAGAGTATCATAACAACATGTATGAGCCGCTGAACTGCCCGTTTCCGTAAATGCTGTGGCTGCCGGTTGACTGGAAGGTTCCAATACGTGAGGTCGTTGCTGTGTGATGACTGCACAGCGTGGCTTGAAGTAATGTACATTTCTCCTTAGCCTTCTGTTGTTCTCATCGTTGATTATCCAATACGAGTCAGGCGTTTGGTCCTTCGATTCGATACACCCTAGTTTCCATATCAGTAAACCAGATGGGTTTATTCGGTATGTAGCTCATTTTATTGTTTTAACGGCTTCAAATGTGCTGAGCGCTTGTTGCTGAAGCCAATTTTCTGCTCATCTGTCAACGGAGCTGACCTTATGCTCATGCTAAGGCAAGTTTTTATTCGCCTGTTATGGAACAATTCTGCAGGTGAAGGTAGTGTGTCACTCACTGGTGTGTCGAGATATGCTGTGATACTCTTTGTAATATCTACATCGGTACTTCTTTTCTTTAAAATATTCTTTATGGTGGCAATGGCCCTCTCTGCTCTACCATTGCTCTTGTGATAGTGTGGACTTGAAGTCGTATGGCCGATGTCGAGCTGCTCACAAAACTGTCTGAAGCTTTCAGAAGTGAAGCAGGGGCTGTTGTCCGATATGATTCTTTCCGGCAGCCCGAACTTTCTGAAGATATTATTAAGAATCCTAGTCACTGCGTGACTTCTTTCAACACGTAGGTCGTCGTAGGTTATGAAGCCGGAGAAGTAATCTACCGTGATGAGGGCATGTTTGCCTTTGAAGTAAGCTAAGTCAATTCCCAGGAGTTCCATCGGACGTATTGCTGTGAGCTGCCTTTCCGGGTTTGCTGGCTTCTTGTTGCCATGGTGTTGACAAGTTTTGCATTTCTGGACAATTTCTGTAGTATCATCTTGAAGTTTTGGCCAGTAAACTGATCGTCGAGCACGCTGAAGAGTGGATATGAGACCTTGATGTGCATCATGTAAACGGTTGGGTGTTCCAGCTCGCATACTAGTTGGTATTACTATTTTGTTGCCTTTCATTATAAGGCCGTCCAGAATTGTCAGTTCATCGCGAAAACACCACATAGGATGCAGTCGGTGTGGCGAATCTTGCATGCTTTCAGGCCAACCAGTGACAATGAAATCTGACAGCTCTGCCAGAGTATTATCAACTTTCGTCTTTTCTTGTAGGGAAGCTAGGCGAGTTGGTTCCACCTTTAGTACTTGTGCGATGCTTATGTCTAGTCCAGGAACTGCTTTGGTGGCTTCGTTGCGCTCTACTAAACGAAACAATGTGTCAGCAAGTAACACGCTCTTGGATCCAACATATTTTACTTGTAGGTTATAAATCGAAAGTCGCAGCAGCATTCTTTGTAATCTTGCTAGCGCCAAACTGATTGGCTTCTGGAATATTGCCTACAAGTGCTTGTGATCAGTTTGCACAAGAATATTGCGACCGAAAGTGTAGGTATGCAGTTTCTCCCACGCAAAGGAGACGGCGAGTAGTTCCCGTTCTATGTTGGAATAGTTTTGCTGAGCAGGTGTCAGAGCCTTACTCAGAAAGCGCACGGGCTTGCTATCTTGTATTAAAACTGCGCCAAGGCCCTTCTGTGATGCGTTAGTTTCAATGATGGCTGGCTTGGAGGGATCATAGTGAATAAGTTGAACCGCAATAGTAGTGTCTCTCTTGATAATATCAAGTTATTTCTGCATGTCACTGGTCCAAAGGAAGTGGGTGTCTTGTTTAAGTAGGCTGCGCATAAGATGAGTTTTCTTTGCCAAATTAGGAACAAAGGTCGATAGAAAATCAACTGATCCTAGTAAACTTTGTAGTTCTTGCTTGTCTGAGGGAGGTGAAAGAGATGTTTTGCTCTTGACTTTCTTGGGACACGATAGTACACCTTGTGGGGTTATGCCTCGGCCAAAGTACTCTATCTCTCTATTCTTGATGATGCATTTGTCAGAGTTAAACTTCAGTCCGGCTTGTTGTGCTCTTTCGACAGTTTTCAACAGGTGGATATCATGACACTATTCAGATGACCCTTGTACCATGACGTCATCGCCTGCACATGGAAAAGTGCCAGGAATACCTGGCAGAATGCGATCCATTTGTTCGTGGAAGATCTCTGAAGATATCGAAAGCCCGAACGGCAGACGCAGAAAGCAGTACTCACTGCATTCAACGGTGTGTTGAATGCAGTGAATAGTTGATTTTGTCTGTCAAGCTGCTTCATCCAGTACCCACTCTTGGCATCGAGGGTGGAGAAGTACTTTCCGTTCATGAAGCTGTGTTGTGCATCTTCCCAAGAAGCAGTGTAATGCACGCTGCGAATGAGGTACTTGTTGAGATTTCTTGGGTCAAGACACACACGGAGAGATCAACTCTTCTTCTTGACAATTACTAGGTTGTGTACCCAGTGTGTTGTTTCTGGGCACGGTCGAATAATTCCTTCTTTTTCCATTTTGTCTAGTTCTTTCTTAAAATCCGACATGATGCTTTGAGGCACTGCTCGGGGTGGGAGCTGGGTTGGTTTGGCGTTGGGTGAAACTTTGAGATTAACTTCGCCTTCGAATCGACCTACTTGCCCATCAAAAGTTTCAGGAAAGATCTGTTTTAGGTCTTCAAGAGGGTCTCCCGTCTTCTTCCCAAGTGGCAGGTGCTTTTTCCATTTCTTCTTAAATTAGCTATAGTTGGCTTCTGACTCACTTGTGATGTGAACAGCCTCCATCTCATTTGCTTCCATGGATATGCTGTGTTGTGTGCACACAGGTGCGATATGCACTAACTTGAGTTTTTGACAAAAACCGAGCCCGAGAACAAAAGCACACTTACGTTTTGTAACGTAAAATCTTGTGTTTGCAGTAACGGCATTAGAACTAACGTTGATCTCTACAGTTCCACAATTCTGGAGGTCTGTCCAAGACATGCCTCTGATGATAGCATGGCTGGGCTGTAAATCATTCATAGACAATCCTAGCTGTCTGGCATACAGGAAACAATCGCACCCGTGTCAACTTTGCCTTTGATTGAAAGTGTTGTGCTATTTTTCTTTTTAGGGTTGAACGTGACAGACGCAAAGATTTCGCGGGCCTCGATACTTCTGACTGCATCAACTGTTACTGGGCTAAGATCAAAGTTATCTTCGTAATCACTATTGCTGCTCTGCCACATGTTGGCTCTTTAACTTTCTTTCTTTTTGAAGACCGGCCCGCTCAAAGTGACCTTGCTTTTTACAAAACCGGCACATTGAGTTTTTGGCAGGACATTTATCACGAGAATGTGGGTTGCCTTTGCACCAGGTGCAAATTCTTTTGTTTAACATTTGGTTCTGGCTCCCAGCTGTTTGCCCTTTGAACCATTTCTTTGGGATCTTTTTGTTGGATCTCGGGCGTAGGATGCTGCTTTGATTTTGGCTTCTGTCTGTCTAGTTTCTTCATTGTGGCGTCTACAGATTCAAATTTTCTCATGATTTACAGGCATTCTTTGGGCGAAATGTCTTTATTCTTCGCCAAGAGTTTTTTCTTGCACTCTCTACTCGCACATCCATGGATTAATTTGTCTACAATAATAAAGTTAGAGTTTTCAGGAAATTCCGCTTGGCGATATAGATCCATGACTCTTGAGAAACATGCCGTTGTGTTTTCACCTGGTTTCTGTTTGGCATTGTAAAATTCTTCTTTTTGTTCCCTAAAGGACGTAGGGTGGGTAATACAGGCCGCTAGTTGATCTAAGAGAATGGATGGGGACGTAATACGAATGGTCGGGTCTTCATTTGTTCATGCCTCGATAAGGGACTCTGCCTGGGCACTAGCCCAGATATACACATGGTTGAGCTTTACTTTATCTGATCTCCCTGCGAGAGGACCATTTATTATCCTCTCCACCTCTTTGCGCCAGAGTTTGAATTGTGAGAACACGTTCGTGGATATCCAGTCGACTTTTGTTTGTGGGACATAATGCCCATCGGTAGCCATATCCAAAATGTTTGGTTTCACTAATACTTTTGACACTTGATGGAGGAGTTTGAATCTTGCTAAATATATTTCTGAGAGTTATTACCACTTGACAAGTTTGTCTACGACCACTCAACGCGGGCTTACCTGTAGAAGGTATTTTTAGTTGCTTTTTCAGTGTAAATAAATAGCTTCAGTGGCAATTCGAGTTTAGACGTCAGTTGTTGTCGAGTGTTCAACGATGCAAACCGCACTTCTTGCGCAAAAAATCACAGTTAAATTCTTTCAGAATGCAGGTTCGGACGTCGGGGTCACCATGTTCTATTTGTATAACAAGTTTGTAAACCGAGCCTGTGCGCGGTTGCCCTAGGAACTAACATTTATTGGTCCGGATAGGACCCCAGACAGATCTGTTTTTGCAACACAATCTTTTTTGGCTAATATAACAGAAACTGTACTGAAGATTGTACAGCTTTGACGAGATATGGTCGATCGTCTCGTTGTAAACACGCGTTCCATGACCTTTGAAACGATTGACAGACGAGCAATTGGCCGATAGTTCGGTGCCTCTGTGGTAGCTACTTTCTTGTGGATTGGCGTAATGTTGGAGATTTTCCAGTCTAAAGGTAACATACCCAACTGGAGGCTCTTGTTAAATAATTTACATAGAGACGAGCATAAGGATGACCCGCAGTTCTTTATCAGCATGGCTGGAATTTTGTCGGGACCTGTTACTTCGTTTAGTTTCTGAGTGATATTTCAGTATTCTACCTGATTAGCGTCTCCCGATGAAGGGACGACTCCAGTTTAGTTCTCGAGCAATAATATTCATGATAGTACAGAGGGTACGTCTTCTGGCAACCAAGTTCGTGAACAAAGGGGAGACTGTGCACGAGAAGATACGTCTAAAAGCTCTCTCTCGAACGCAAGCAGTTTCAGCACAAAAAGGCCGAGTAATGTTGAAACAAGTCAGTCAGCGAGTACTTACACAGGTAAATGACATACTGGTCACTTTTGGGCTCGAAACAATACAGAAGGCTAATTTAATTCCGATACATATTTTCTTAACTGAAACCCGCGAATAAGAGGGCTGAACACCTCGGAAGGCACCTAGCGTTGCCTCCAATCCTCCTCTCGACCTTGATACTGTCCAAATATTGAGGAGCATTACTAGTTTGCAAATTTTGAAACGAAAATTGTTAACTTTCTAATACAGTATTTGGTGATTTTTTAACAAGTGCAATGGTTTCCCGAGTATTCTTCGTTCACATATGGAGGTTATAGACCGAACTGGGGGAATTGAAAAAAAGAGAAAAAACAAGCGACTTAACTGCCTGGCGGCACCGAGCGGGTATGAAGGGTATACTATATAATAACATGAAATGGAAATGTAAAACTACTTTCTGCATTGCTTATTTGTATGCATAGAAAATTGCCTTAATTTTTATATAATTTTTTTTTTCAAATCAAATCTTACAGATATTGCCACACACAACAAAGATGCTTAAATGACGCTGAGAGGCTGGCAGTTTTAAGTAGCTCTGGATCACCGTGCGATGTTGTTTTCCCTGAAAATGAACAGGAAGGGAGATACCAACGCTCTTGGGAGAAAGACTTCAGCTTGTTATGGAGCATATGACACGGTTTCAGTTTTTACTGGGCTACCTGTGGTAAGCCCAGTTATAGTCTGCATTTGTTTTTCCGTGGTAATCTTCGACCACACAAATTTTCGATACCATAGTTGCGGTGCAAGCCCAAGCATATGTTCTTTTGCCAAAGGTTTTTCTTGCTCGATTTTGGTGACCGAAAGAAGGCTCGATTGTGGTGATTGAAAAAAGAAATTTTAAAATGTCAGTAAACAACCTGATTCTTACGCTCAAATCATTACAAATGCACTCTGTGTTGGCAGTTGACCGACACCAAAAGATGGTCATGAGCGTACATGAACGGCTCGTTTCGCTGACTCAAGGAAATGTCGAAGCAAACAAATGACATACTAAATGATCGAAAATGAACTTGCCTAGATGGGAAATCAAGTGACAAATGATCAAAATCAAATCAACTCGAGGTCGCCATTTTGGATTTTGCAGAAGAAGGATTTCTGTAGCAAAACAAGCAAGTGTTTTTTATACATTTTTATGATTACTTTAACAAAAATTGCTTTTCGATTTGGTCAAAGTCAATAGTCGAGTTGTAGTTGTTAAAATATCGATAAGTTTAGTTGCGTTTATAATGTTTCTGTAATGTCGACAAACTACAGTTGAGATTACTGGTGAAAATAAAATACAAGAGATTACGCCCTAACTTGACTCGGGCAATTCCTACCGTACAAATGGTTTTGAAGTATATTGAAGTTGAACATATTCTATCTCACTTAATCCATGGCATTTTTTCAGCATTTGGGACGAGAATACGAAAGTCGCCAGCAACTAGTACATTTTGATAAATTTTAATATACGAGATTGTTCATATCTATATCGTGTTTATGTGCTTTTAACATTTCTTATTTCTGCTAAAGTAAGGTTGTTTTTTCTTGAAAAGAAAAAAGAAAATAGAAAAATTTTTTTAATTGTTTCAAGCGAAAACGAAAAAAAATGAGGACGCGTCCACTGCGGTTCGAGCCTCGGACCTAATTCAGCAAATGTCCTAACTCTTGCTGCCTGGCGCGGCCGCCAAGTGTTGTAATTTACATTGTTAAAAAAAATATTTATAAAAGATAACTTTCTTTGTTTTATAAGCGGGCAAATAAAAAAAACAATCAGTACCTAGCGAGGTCAGAATCATACTTCGGAAAGCAAAAAGCTTGCTTTGAGAGAGTTTTTATGTGTATCACTAGATAACAATGGCGCGGCATCTGCCGGTGAATCAATGAACATAAACGTTAGCAGACCAAGAAGGTTTAACTCCTGTACAAAACTGGTTAGTAAAGCTTGCACGTTGTGAATTTATTGTGATTACCGTATAGGAGCGTAATCGATTCGAGGCCGTTGTAAACAGGTGATTCTTTTCATTTCAGGTGTAAATGTCAAAACTGCAAGATACAGAACCTCAGCGGTGCTTTCGAACACTGTTTCTGTACGGAAGTTCATGAAATTCGAGGGCAACTAATGTTAATGGCTCTATAGAACAACTAAATTGTGTTGCAACTTATATCACAAACAAGTCTCGAGTTGTAACACTAGCGATCGGTGACAGAAGAATTCCTCTGTCACTTGAGTCCTAACGTATTTAACCCAAAATATGTATTTAACGGCAAATAATGAGCCCTCACTATGACGGAAAAAATCCGGATCTTGCCAAACGGTAAAGTAACGCCAAACAAAAGATTCAAAACATTAATCCAGGGCCGTTCAACGCTTCAGGCGCAGAAACAACGGTTAGCGACAAGCTGCAACCCTATCAATAACCAGAACGATTTACCGACCAACGCAATCGGCATCTAGAACAAATGTAACCAAGTTTGAAGCTAAACCAATTGTTAAAAAAGAGTGTTTTGACAATAAAACAAGAAGAAAAGTATCAATGTCTGAACATAAAGTAAATAAATGCAAACAAAATATCGGCTTACTACTTTGAACAGCCGCTAGCACAAAAACCATCCGACAATCATATTCACTACTAAAATCTCAGACTCCGAAGCAACATTTCAAGGTACTTGTACAAAGGCAAACGTTTTTGTGAAACGGACATTTTAGATGTACCTACACCAAATCATGATATTCAAATGATATTGTTGTGTTTTCACCTCACAGACAAACTTCAATGTATTCTTGTAAGACTCTGTTTTATTATTTCTCAGTGGAAG
>JAOBRD020869730.1:0-12910 GCA_027575215.2 Hydrozoanthus sils | reverse complement strand
CAATGGCAATGGCAATGGCAATGGCAATGAGAATGGCAATGAGAATGGCAATAACAATGACAATAAAAATGACAACAACAATGACAATGACAATGGCAATGGCAGTGGCAATGGCAATGGCAATGGCAATGGCAATGGCAATGGCAATAACAATGACAACAAAAAAGACAACAACAATGAAAATGACAATGGCAATGGCAATGACAATGACAATGACAATGACAATGACAATGACGATAACAATGACAATGACAATGACAATGATAATGGCAATGACAATGAAAATGAAAATGGCAATGGCAATGGCAATGGCAATGGCAATGGCAATGGCAATGGGATCATTCCATGTGATATCACCAAATGGCCACCCTTTTAGGCTTTCGATTTTCTTTTATATTGTCATCAAATGTTCTATCTTAGCTAAAATGACCAGATTTAAAGTTTGAGGTCAATCTGCTAAATAGTTTTGGAGATATAGTCATTTTTATTTTGGAGGTAGGGGGTCCAAAATGGCAGCCATGAAATCTGACACCATTTTGAAGTCCTAATATCTCCCAGAATAATAAGCCATATAACCTGAAGTTCACTGTGCTTCTAAACTGGTAGGAATAAACCACCAATACAACAAAATTGCTATCTCTAATCTAATCACCATGATTAGAGCGATGTCATAAATCCCAAATCATGTAAGACCCATCTTTTACCACATACATATCCGGGGGTCAAAAAATGCTCACAAAGCTGCATAGCCCTTAATATTTTTTCTACTTATAGGCTACTACATAGGCTTTGCCACCTGCGAATAGCATAGCCAGTCACCAATTTGTCTCTCGTCAACCAGCCCTTTAAATTGGAACAAAAAAACAGTTTTGGGATGTTTTTCATTGGCTAAGTAAAAGAGTTTGCTGCCTTTTTTGATCACTTTAAAAATTACAGTAAAGAAAAATAAGCAACTAAACTAAACAATTAACCAAATTTTCTTTACAAAAGTCCTTCATGGTGGAATTATTTTCTAAGTATATGAGGTTCGAGACCCCCCACGGCTTCTCAGTTATGATGCAAAAGTAGTCAATATGAATATAGATTTCATTCTCAATGTCATAAAAAAGTGGAAACCTAATCTTCTTGCTGTTATATGTTACATGAGCTGATTCACTTCCTTGGGTGGAGAACAAATTCACACATTGTGATGCCACATACTTCATCATTTTATGCACAAATGGTGTTCTAACAATTTCCCATATTTTGCAATCATTACATATAACAAACAATGAAACGAGAAGCAGACTTATTTCTGTTCAAAGCAACTGCAGACTGAACTGTAATATAGAGCGTCAAAGTGAGAAACTAGGTCAACTGAAGTCAAGTGATTTCAAGTCAAGCTATTATGCTGGATATCATCCTTTTATATTCTTAAGCTAATCATATTGAACATTTTATTTACTGTCATACCTCGTTTAAGATTTAAGATTACATGTGGGTTTACATCTGTTGTATACTTATCTAGCCTTGAAAAAAATCATCCATAATTGTGTTTAAGTTGGATCAGTTTCCAGTGTACTGAAGTTTATACAGGGCATAAGTATATATGCACATGTGTATAAACTACTAATTAGTTAAAAGAACTCAACCCCTTTTACTATAATATGTTGCAGGAAATTTTAAGTTTCTAGTTACAGTAATGAACAGTGAGCATTGTATTGTTTGAATTGATGTTGACTGAGTGCTGTCAGTTTTCCATTCAAACGTTAGCTCATGTTTTTTTTTGTTTTAGTTTAGTTGCTTATTTTTCTTTACTGTAATTTTTAAAGTGATCAAAAAAGGCAGGAAACTCTTTTACTTAGCCTTCAAAATTGAAAAATATACACTTAAGCAGTCCACGAACAGAATTGTGAGTTTAGCTGTTTTCTTTTGTTAAAAATTTTAACTAAAAAAATACCTTAGTGTTCAATCACTTCCTGTTGGGAGCATGCTCTTTAACTAATAAAAATTTTAAATGTTTTACAAGTCAATGTTTCATAGACAAATCACAATAATGCAATTTTTAAGACAATACTATTTGGACAAGGATGAGCAGGAGCTCCTGGCAAGGATTATGTCTTAAGCTTGAAATGTAACTGAAATCCCACATCAGGATATTCTGTTATTATCTGCCAAGTAACTGGTACAGTTGAAAATGACTGTTTTTGTGTACTAAGAACAGAACTATTTATTAATATTCCTTAAAATCATTGGCCACAGCCAATATATTGTGCTTTTCACTGTTTAAGTGACAGCGGAAATGAAATGTATACTCATATTGTCTACTTTTGCATCATAACTAAGAAGCCGTGGGGGGTCTCGAAACTCATATACTTAGAAAATAATTACACCATGAAGGATTTTCGTAAAGAAAACCAAAGTTGGCTTATATACAGCACTGAGGCATAGCTTTAAAATGAAACCATAAAACTATAAAGTTTTAACAGCCCACATTCAGTTTCCAGCCAACAAAAAACGCCCAAAAGCTGATTTTTTCCAATTTAAAGAGCTGGTTGACAAAAGACAAATTGGACACTGGCTATGCTTTTCACCGGTGGTAAAGCCTGTGTGGTAGTCTATAAGTAGAAAAAATATTTAGGGCTATGCAGTTTTGTGAGTATCATTTTTTGACCCCCGGATATGTATGTAGTAAAAGATGGGTCTTGCATGATTTTGGATTTATGACATCCTTGTAATCATGGTGATTAGATTAGAGATAATAATTTTGCTGTATTTGTGGTTTATTCCTACCAGTTTAGAAGCACAGTGAACTTCAGGTTATATGGCTTATTATTCTGGGAGATATTAGGACTTCAAAATGGTGTCAGATTTCATGGCTGCCATTTTGGACCCCCTACCTCCAAAATAAAAACAACTGTATCTCCAAAACTATTTGGCGGATTGGCCTCAAACTTTATATCTGGTCATTTTATCTGAAATAGAACATTTGATGACAATATAAAGAAAATCGAAGACCTAAGAGTGTGGCCGTTTGGCAATATCATATGGAATAACCCAATGACAATAACAATGGCAATGGTAGGAGAATTTTCATTGATCTTCTGCACCTCTATAACAGACACGGGAGTACTAAGTTATGGGAAAAATAATTTTCGCGCATGCCAAGAGGTGCAGGAGAACGGGGGTTACCATCGCTGAGGGGAGGTAGGAGGGTAAAAAGAACGTCGGGACGCAGCTCTCGGGGCATGAACGCAAAAAGAGAATGATCACGACTCTGGAGAGTGTATAAATAATATACACGATACCCATGGGTATTACGGAGACCCCTAGGGGATACAATGTGCTAATTATATGCAGCGTGAGGCCATTTCGGCGCTATCATAACAATGAAAATAGCAATGATAATGTCAATGATGTAGACAAAGGCATAGGCTTAGAGAAAAACAATGACAGCCCCAACGAAAACAACAAAGACAACGAAACAAAAACGCCAATGACTATAACAAAGACACAACAACGACAACTATAACGACAAAAACAATGACAATAACAATGATTATGATAATGAAACGATAATGCTAATGCTAACGACAATGACAATGATAATAACAATGACATGGACGTTGACGTTGTCTGAACTATCTCTACTGTGGCTAATCAGTCCAAACGTGTCCCAACAGGCAAATCATACGACATGGTTCCAGTTGTGGCTGAAGACTATGGATGGGGTCCCGGAACTAAATACTACGCAGTCGCAGTTGCCAGGGTCAACAACACGTTGAAACTGAAGGAAATGAAGGGCAAAAAGTCGTGTCATACCGGATTTGGGAGAACTACCGGTTATAAAGTTCCAGTAGGCTATTTTTTAAACAGCGGACAAATGGAAGCAAATTGTGGGACCACTGGAATCCTTACAGCCTTATCAAATCTTTTCTCTAACAGCTGCATGCCAGGTGAGTTCTCTTTATTGTTAGATGTACCAACGGATTCATAACAGGAGACTACAGCAGCTGTTCGTTCTGACATTTTGTAATATGGTAGAGTCACACAGGGTTTTGAACTTTAGAACTTACTGGCAGAAGTTTACCATTTAAATACCCCAAAATTAAGAACCTGTTTTGCCAAGCAATAGGTTTTCATGTAAATTGCAAAAATCCTATTTCCCCCAAAATGTACGTACCCACCGTTGTTGCATGAGAAGCGCAATACCTTGGGATCAATCCCGAGCCTTGCCATAGTTGAAGCATTCCCTTTCACGTTGCCTCATTTCTATTGGAAGGGAGTAGTTATACGAACTAAAACTTAGACAAGAATCTTAAAAAGTTGGGGAAGTGGTAGAGTGGTATTGTCAAGGGGCACCAGATAGCAAGCACAGATAATTAGGGAAACCAAAACACAGAATTTGAAAGACAGTTGCAGAGGATTTGGTTTATTTTATAGACTAGTGATTTAGTTAGTGAAAGACAATAAGCTATAACAGACAAACAATCAAAAACTCGGATAGCCTCGCAACAGCAGATTGTCTTACGATTTCAATCGTAACTAGGTGAGCGTAACGTTCGACTGCTGTTGCCAGTCTTCATCAGGAGATGGTGACGGCTTGTTTTTATTCTCGTCGGAGGATTCTTCTCGTAGGCGGCCTTCTTTGCTGTGGTTGGTTACTTCAGTCTGCTGTTGTTTTTCCAAATTGTTGGCATTAAAGCTTCAAGAATCTCAATGTTTTTATTGATGTATTTGGGTATAGTCTGATCAAAATGGTCTCCTTGACTCTACACGATTGTCTGATGAAGACTGCCTAGCAGCAGTTGAAACGTCGCGTTCATCTAGTTATGGCCGAAATCATGAGACAATCGAATAAGTATCATTTTATTGTTTTCAACCGGACCCATGATGAATAAGCCTGTATTTACTTTTTCAAGAAGTAAGTAGCTGAATAGATAGATAAACAGAGAGATTGAAAGAGAGTGAAGATGGCAACCTCAAAGAAGATTATTTTACGTCCATACAGGAGTTTCATCAAGATTTCCAAGTCTCTGTTCACTGTGCCCAAATAAGAATTGCAAAGCAGACAATACCAACACATTCTACGGCTATTATGGAGCCTTTAGATGTATGGCTGAAAATGTTGGGGATGTGGCATTTGTAAAACACCTTACCACACCAGCAATGATAGCGAAAGGCAATTATGGCAACATGTCGGATTATGTGTACTTATGCAGAGACAACACTCAAAAAGGTAAAACGCGTCATCATCGGAAAAATTCATAATCATTCGTCGAGTATACCTTTTATTGTTAAAGCCAACTGAATAACGAAATTAATAACCAATATTAATAAAATAGTCACACCATAAGTTTCCCCTAATCAGATATGAGAAGGGGAAATAAACTCATCGTGATTTGAAGAATAGCAAATCTAAATCGGAGAGGAAACAGTAAATGAACATGTTATCAACTTTGATAGAAAAGTTGAAATTTAAATTTGCTATGGCAAGGTTCGCACGGGTCATGCAAAACCTGGAAAGCCATACAATAATAGAATTTCATCTTCCAGGCCTGGAAAGTCATGTAATTTCGATTAGGGTCATGGAAAAGTCATGGAAAACTAGAAGAATTTAGCTTGGTAACAACGTGTAGGAAAAAATATTACCAACCCATATATTTGCACAAAATTACACGCCTTTTTGCTGAATAATTTTTTGAGCTTTTCTTTTAGTTTTTCCTCGGTCAGCTTATTTCGCGCCATTTTGGTCACGCCGGCTGCCAGCTTTTCATTTACTGTCCCACTAAAGGAATCTTCGAGCTCGGAATCTAGCTCGATGTCAGCAAGAAACTCATAGTAAACACTCTTACTAGTGTTGGCATTGTTTGTATCAATATGTTCTTCCCTTTCACTGCCACTTGGGCTCATCTCCAACAACCTCGACCTCTTTCGATACTGGCCACGTGAAGGACCGCCATGGCTGGAATTTTCCGTTTCTTGTTCAGAAACGTCACTCAGCTCATGCTGAGAAATTTCTCCTTTTTGTTCGGGCTATTCCCACTCTGAATATTTACGTTTGTGGTTCCCCAAATGGCCTGCTAAAGTTCTTTGAAGCAAAGCGGCTAATTTTTCGAAGCCAGCTGCCATACCATCATTAATTTCGCTAACAAGCGAATCCTTCCTCGTGGTTTTGTCGGCGGCCTTTGTGCCACGACAAACAGGCGCAACAACACCGTTTGTAGAGGTTTTGATAGAACTTTCCTTTCTCTTACTCTTCTGAGTCTCTTCTAGGGAAGATTTTACAGAGTTTTCCTTCTCCTTGCTCTTTTGAGAGTCTTCCTGCGAAGATTCTTGCGGGGCCGAAGCCTCGCGATTGACCGTCATTCAGATTGAAGGCTCGAAAGCGATCTCTGGCGGGAGTTTACTTGAGTCGACTCCTCGGACTCCATAATGGCCACAAATGACCTTGATGACTCAACGATCCCTTTTGGATCGTATTAAGTGGATTCAAGCTTACAAAAGAACGATCTTTAAGAGCGTTCCAAATTCTGTGTAATTTCAAGCTTGGCAAACAAGCACATTGACTTGCTTGGCACTCACGTGCGATTTCCGTGATCCCGTAATGACGTAATGGTGAGGTAGAATCAATGATTTAAGAGATAGACTCGCGGAGATGCAGTGCGGTAAAACCGTGCGAGAGTTAAATCATTTTCAATCCTAGAGTTGAACTTGGTAATGCAACTATGTCTCAAAATAAACACCCCTTTTGCGCTAGCTTAAATTCTTCACCTTGTTTAGCTTGCATTATGCAAGGAAAAGGGAATTATGACGGAAAAATATATAACAATGCTAGTTCATGGAAAGCGAGAAAAGTCATTGAAAAAGTCATGGAATGTCATGGAATTTCAGAGAGTCAAAAGAGTACGAACCCTGTATAGTACAAATTAAGCCCTGTTTGAAAAGGCTGTGACTGAGAAACCGGTACAGAACCTGGAAATGGGGTTTCAGCCGATTGACTTGATACTCGGTGTGCAGAATCCAGCTGAGGATTATTGTCAAATGCCATAATTGAAAAGTTATCAATTTCTTTCATTAGGGTGAAACTGACAAGCACCTTCGCAGGGGGTCAAAATGGTTGTTTTAGAGAAAACAATTTTAACTCAAGTTTAAGGCCACGTGGGACAAACAAGAGAGTCGTTTATGTATGTACTTTGTGATAAAAGTCAAAAATCTTTGAAACAACTATTTGTTTTTGTCTGAAACACAATGTTGTAAGTGAAAAAAAACGCAGTTTTGTAATGTCTTGAAAATGGGCCATTAATAGAGGCTTTTATAGAGTGAGCGCCAAAGTTTAACCAAAAACTTTGCATTTGAATCGAAAGAGCAACTTCTGTAGTGCAAACTTATTGGCCAAAGTACTAAGTTTGTGCTGTTTTTGATATCTGTACAAGCCCGCCAACGAGGTCTGGCAAAATTCCAAGTTTTTACAAACATTTTGTACGAGATGTTTTAGGGACTGTCTTTGTCTGATGAACCTGATTTGGCAGCCAAATGATAAAATCAACAACAATTTTGATTGCAGGAAGTCGAAATTTATACTTCTGAGATATTCGTGGTGTGTCTGTTGCTTTAAATGTTAGCAAGGATGGCAAAAATACGGCACTGCGTTTGCTCAAAATTGCGGTTCTAAAGCGTTAGTTCATCCATAACCCGAAATCTCCTACATTTTATAATTTCTGTGATTGTTAAGTTTTCTCTGTCGATCCTGGTTGACAATAAAAGTAAAGGAGCAGTTAACATTATCGAAAACATCTTTCCCCCATTTTGCGAGAAGAATCTTTTGACTTGGGGGCCTGGGCACTAAGTAATCTTTCTGCGTGACAGCACTTCTTGATCAAATAGATATCTACAAAATTTTCGCCCTTCTATTTTGTTACCCTCTTGATTTTTAATGAGCTTTGCTTGATTTAAAAACAAGTAAGTGATTATTAGATTAGATAAAGTACTATAGTGCATATAGTCACACGACAATTGAGATCGTACCCGCGGGAGCAAGACTTTTTCTCTGTTTTATTTTATTTTTGAAATTTGTTTAACAGTTGTCGATCGACTTCCTCTGACATTTCTGGCTGACTTGAAAATAATTAAATAGTTAATGCTTCTACGACGTCTTTCTCGCCACTTCTAAAGCGGAAATCTATTAATCCAAACATTTCCGGTTCGTCGTGTATACGAACATTTTTCAATAAGGACACGGTATACACACTGATAAATACGTGATGCTGTAGAATAGTTAAGAATAGTCAAATTAATATTTCAACTACGAACCAAAAATTTTTTGTTTTTATTTTTTTCTTCGCATTAGCATTTACTTCATAATGCTATTAGATTCTAAAGGCGAACTGGAACCAATGGCGCTGTAGCCATGTATTCTTTAATCAAGTAAATGACAGTTGGTCAGTCGGAGAGTTCCCAAAATATTTTAATCAAGGGTTTCCTCTGTAGTTTCGAAGTATTTCTAAAAAGATTGGTTTTTCAACAAAATGTAGAGTTGGCCTTTTATTTGGATGGCTGTAACAATTAATGTTTTGAACTAATACTGAGCATTTCGCTTAAAGCGAGAAAAAACAACTACATTTACACATTTAAACTCCCAGTTGTTCGAAAGGAAATGAATATAGCTTCAAACTTACCGTTTGCGTGGCAGATTTCTTGTACATTTCTTTTGGCGTCATCTAACATTGCGTGTCGATAGCCCAAAATTGAAGTCATAGTTTCAAAAAATAACAATACTTCTTCTTTTGGAAACGAAGAGTTTTGCATTAATAAGCTAGGTAACCAAACAAAGATGTGATTTCCCTGAGGTCCTTGACTTAGGATGTGTATGTCACTTGGCTTGTTAAATATAAAATCAGAGCATGTGGAAGAAAAGTTGAAACCGGCGCACAAAGTCAATGGAAGCTTGTTTTGAAACTGTCACAAAAACTGCGCTTGAGTGAGAAAGAAATTGCTGAAGTGACTGTTTGGCATCGACATCGACAGATCCTTACACATTTTCGCGACCGAAAAGCGAATTTGTGGTCGAAATCCAGTTTTAAAACTCCCAAAGCGATCATTTGGGATTTCCCGTCCCATCCAGCACAAGTACGTTTCACAGTGCAATTCCGATATAATAAAGTTCCAGGGAACCGGGCAATTTTAGTTCGTTATATAGGGATTTCGTTATAACCGGAACGTTAACCCTATGTGGCGAAGTTACCAAAAAAATGTTATATCGGGGTTGAAACAAAAGGTTCAATGAAAGACTTGCGGGTAAATCGAATTTCAATCAACCAGTGATTACACAAAACAGAAAATAGCCTTAAATAAGATCGACTGTTAAATGTTGGACGCAAATTGAATGCAACGCTTTTGTAAAGTTACACAGAAAGTAAACTAGATTTGTTTACAGTTGTACAGTTTTCTTTTACTTTGAGCTAGAGGAATGGATGGAGAACCGAAAAGCAAAATGCCAGGTTTTTTCTTTTTTTTTCCTGAAAGCAAAAGCAAGTAGGTTAGATGTCTACAGAAAGAATTTGAAGACGAACTGCAAGACACTCACCCTGTTTTATTCGGGGGTCACAACCAATAGGAAAAGCAGGAAATAAATGCCCATAAGAGAGCTTGAGTTGAGTTTGGTGTTCTAACCGAAGGGCCGAGGTCACGTAAAGACACTAATTATATTCCTTTCAGAAATTCTTGGAGGCTCATAGGTCTCAGCTGTGCACATTGTTCCATGGCAACAACTTCCAAAAATCCAAAATAGCGGCAGTCAACCAAATTTTCGGATTTTGTATATTTGTTAAAAAAGTTCAAAAACAACTGAAAATGATTATAAACATGAATTTTCAAAGAAAAACTGCTGAATTTGTAACGCAGACAAGAAATTATTAAGTTCTAGTCGTTGTTTTAGTTTGTGTTTCGTGGTTTGCTGTGATGGTGCGATCAACATAGCCTCAAAAGATGTGTCATTAATCAAAGAAAAGTTGTATGAAAGCTTTTGGAAATCGATAAAATAGCACGTGTTTTATCCCCAAAAAATCAAAAGGGGGGGTCAAAATGACCCCCCCCCCTTATGCCTTCTAGGGTTAACCTTATCTCAATTAATAATTACTTCTTGATTTTAAGTCAAACACTGTTACAGTAATGAAAAATTAAAGAGCAAACCATCTTGTCAATTGCAAAATAATTTTTGATTATTTGATCGATCAAGACTTAGTCCCAGGCCCCCGATTAAAGATTTGGGGAAAGATGTTTTCGATGAAATTAGCTGCTCCTTCATTTTTATATATTGTAACCAATACTCCTCAGCTGGACTCTGCACACCGAGTATCAAGTGAATCGGCTGACCCTCCATTTCCAGGTTCTGTACCGGTTTCTCATTCAGAGACTCTTAAGAGCTAACAGGAGTTGCTTGTTTTTGTTCTTATATATAGCGGTGACGCCAGACTCTCACAAAGATTGTAATCTCGCCCGTGTGCCTTCTAGAGTTGTAATGACAAAGTCAGACAACAACATTGCAGTTATCAAGAAAGTGTTGCTGAAAGCTTCTGAGCTGTGTCAAGGAAATGTTTCAGCCACAAACTGCTCGAACTTCCAGATTTTCAGCAAGAAGAGCCTACTGTTCAGGTACTACACGAAAAAACTCGTCGATGTTGGAGAGAAGAATACGTACAAGAAATGGTTGGCAGGAGGCTACGATGACGTAGCTAGGGGATGGCTCTCGTGTAAGAAAACAATACCATCACCATCAGCAGCAGCAGCCATACTCGGCCTAGGTCCCGCTCTTGTACTCCTCCTCGCGGCTGGAACCTTGTTGATGGGATTTGCATAGTGGTCGTACCACATGAAGATGGCAATAGACCTTTTTCTCATTCAATGTACTGCTGATAAGAATTGACTCTCGATCGGCGCAAGGCACAACCTTGGTCTCGAAATGAAGTAAGATACTCATAGATTCTAGCGTGAAGGAACTGAACTTTACAATGGACCGATACACTGAGTTTTGAACACCTTTCCTTGCTGGAATTTGTAAATATTTTACTTCCGTTCAAGACTAAGGCTGTACAAGTTTTTATAAGCGTTATCTTGAACGAAAAAAGGGTCTATTGTTGTGTATCATGCTCTGACAAAGTACTGACAAAGTTAAAAGTGTTGTTAAGATAGAAAATTAAAATGTTGGCAAGATTATTAAGTATCTACTAGATGATCAGTGTAAGAACATCAACCAGTTACAGTAGTTTTGAGTGAGCCCGAGCTGGTTTCTAGATAGCACCAAGCTTTTGGGTCTTACAGCTTTACCTTGTTACAGCTTATACATGGATTTAAAAAGTGCGATTGAAGTATGTTGTCGTAGTTAGTTGCACAAACAGCTGGCAAGAAAACTTTTGTTTCACCTTAGTATTATGAGAATGAACTTAGAAGAAAGTTTAGTTTTCAGTTGTATCTTGTTTTTTTAAGAGCTAGTCTTGTTTAATTCGTTTTAACCTGAGTTAACACTTAGCTACGAAACCTCCTTACAATGTCTCAAAGTACTCAGTTGTTCATCAGTTAGTTTGAAGCACTGTTTAATTAAGAACGCTATTAAAAAGTGAGAGGTAAAACTATGGTTTGTTTTGATATCTTGTAATAATTGTTAGAAAATAATCCTGATACAACGCGCGCTCTAATTGGTTACAAGTCTATTTTATATGAGAGAATACGAAATGGATTTGACGTCACACAGCTCAAGACCTTTTTTTCAAAAAACAGGGTAATCCACTTTCTCTAAGGTTATTTTCTAAAAGGGATAAAACAGTTTCGCTTGTGTTTCTAGACAATTTTAGAAAATGGTTATGACGTAAGAGGGCACTCGAAAAGCAGAGAGAAAACTCGGCTTTGCCTCGTTTTCTCTCAACACTTTCCTCGTGCCCTCTTACATCATAACAGTTTTCTAAAATTGACTAGAAACACGCGCGATGCTGTTTTACTCCCTTAGTAAATAAGCCCCTTTCGGCGGCTGGTATATGTATAGGTGATAGCGTTGATGTTTTGTAGTGATGTTTGGCATAAATACCACGAGTACACGTGATGTTTTCAAAACTGTTAAACAAAAGAGGTTACTTAGAGTATGTTATGGCTTGGTAAGAGATGGTATGGTTATGGTAGTAGGGAATGACATAGTTGCAAATGATAATGATATTATATGATGACATGGTATGGTATGGTATGGAATAATATGGTAATGTATTGTACGGTATCATATGGTATACATAGGGAGTAGTATATCTAGTATGGTAGGTAATTGGTTCCCTTGTTTTCCGTCCTTGCTCAAAATGATCGTATTTTATTTTGATGTACGTCAACCAAAGTTGTTTTTCATTAGCTCAAAAAACAAATTTGCCGTTTTTTTGTTCTTTGAGTATGGATTGATCGGGCAATATGCAAAGTCTTGTAAAAAGCAGTTTAGTGCACAACGACTGCATGCATATATCTTTGAACAGGCCGCGCATGCTATTCATATAAAAGCATTTGCCGTGGTTGATTGATGTTTTATATTCAAACAGCAGTTTCCGAACACTTCCTCACCAATAAGCACTCCCACAAAGGTATGATTCTTATTCTTCTTGAATTAGTTAAGTGTAAACGTGATTCTGTAAGGAAAACTCGTGAAGCACACCCTATTCAAAAAGGAAAAACAGTTGAACCATTCGGTTTCGACAAACGTGACGAACAATAACCAAATTAGTATTTTCAGTTATTTTTATTTTATCGTATCTATTTTAAACATCTCCCATTGTTTGTAACTTCCGTCCGTTACTTTTTGAAAAACGTATATATAGCTGTCACACGAATTGTCCTATTAAACCTGATGAAGACTGGTAATGGCCAGTCGAAATATCGTACATGCGTCTCCGCTACTCTTCAC